>KZ868974.1:17202-27579 GCA_003456935.1 Machilis hrabei | reverse complement strand
CTTGGTAAGTGAACGAAAATTTGCGTTTTAAGCGAAACGAAATTTCGCGCTACGCTTCGTTTGGATATGACGGAATCGATGCTGGTACTGTAGTTCTGTTGTAATAACGTGAAAATGTCTTCACAATGATGATATATAACTTAGTCGTACTTTGTACCAAATAACAGTTATAATGAACCAACTAAGTCAGGACAGTTGTGATAACATGAACATGCATGCACAAGCACAATATAACAAACATACTTTGCACTACGTAAGTGATAATCAAAGCACTGAATTTAATACTGTTGTGACAGGAAATCGGATTCCTTTCGCCTCCAATGGAATCATCGCAGACGGAAGGAACCCAGTTTCCTGTCACAAGTCTTGAATTCAGTTATTTGATTATAACTTATGTGGTACAAAGTATGTCATAGTGTGCTTGTGAAGATATTTTCATGTTATCACAACATAAATAATTCAATCAAAATATTTATTAGCAATATACTACTTATTTTCGCCGCCGCTGCGGCTCGTGCTTGCGTTTTGGTGAGGCCCAACAAGGTTGTCACGTCAAATATTTTGAAACTGTACAGTATTAAGCACAAGTATTCGTGTAACAATGACAACTTCAGGTATGCTTGTAATGTAAAAAAAATACAAGTTCATTGGTTATAGACATTAGACATTATACATTACTTGCCAGATCGGGCAACGGTGTTGGGCATCACCAAAGCGCAAGAACGAGCCGCCGCTTTTCCAAGCTGAATACTGATTAATTATTGAAATACTGGGCTCTAGGTGAGAATTGAACCCACAACTACTTGATATATAGTCCAGTACACTGACCACTAGATTAAGCAAGCCGTCCACACATCTTTTGTTCCTCAGTGTTACATTACGCGCGAGAAGACAGCACACTGGTATTTCTCGACTGCTAATTTTNAATTTTCGACGGAGTTTATTGTTTTAGACACGGTGTGCTATACCAGAACAATGTCCTCCAGTGTTCGCCGGCATTTAGCTCTGCTTGAATCGTGTTGCATAGTACACCGACTAATTATTTGAGTCGTTGAACGAAATTAACCAAATGCCCAAAACTTAATGTCGTTTATAAATAGTGAATATGCTTCACGGTATAACATACTCCAAACCCGTACCACCAAAAAGTCCTGTTTTTTATTATTTGAAATATGACCCTGGAGTTTCTTGGAAGCGAGGCGATAAGTATCTGAGTACCATTACCAGAAAATTGAAGGTGTAATAATAGCATTGATTTTTACTACCACATACTGTTTGTCTACACATCAAAGGCAACATAAAAAAGCTAAACGATCGTTTAAGTTCTATTGCTTTGTGTAATTAGTACAAAAACAGCTCAAATTGAAAGACAACAAACAGCTAAGCTGCCATCTGTTGTGTTACTAGCACTGTTACTGGCATTAAAACTGTCCTCGGCTGCGTAAGCTGACTTCTTTGAGAGTGGCACATTCTTCCATTGACAGTTTAAGTAGTATTTGGATTTTATAAGAATTCCATTAACATTTACATTCAGGGCTAGCAGTCAGCCCCGGGCTTGAACCCGGGACCTCCCCAATCAGGAGGCGAGCACTGTAGCATTAAACCATTATGTCTGTCCAAGTGCATAGGAAAGATAAGGTCTTACCGTTGGGCCAAGAAAATACCTTTATGGTGCTGATTTGCCTGTTAGGGAGCGGTTATTGTATACCTTGCCATTACTGCACTTTTCAGGGACNATTTCAGTTAATCCAGTATTGCTTCATTCCGGCCAGTGTCCAGAAAGTTCTGACTCAGGAGTGTAGGGGATCTTGTATTAGATTTGTAATGACTGAAAAAATGTTACCGAATAGATTCCAAATCTGTCTTCATACTGAAAATATGTTACGTGCGTAGTCTTTCTGATTGCTTACGAAGCGATGTTGAATGCTAGTCTCATTTCCAGTTTCTGAGATGCGAATTCATAAAAACTGTTTACAAAAAAGTACCAAAACGAACGCGGTTGAGGCTTTGGTATAAATCCCTGAATATACGCATTGCAGAATGCCAGAAACGTCGGATAAGTTAAACATTAAACGTGGCATAATACCCAACACCTCAACAGTGTATAACAAAGAATGGCCACGAGACCTCTGTACAGTACCAGCATAGATTTTGTCATATCCAAACGAAGCGTAGCGCAAATTTCGTATCGCTTAAAACGCAAATTTTCGTTCACTTACCAAGCTACGAAAAATTACATTCGCCACTTACGTAGCGAATGTAATTTTTCGTAGCTTGGTAAGTGAACGAAAATTTGATCTTTTAAGCGATACGAAATTTGCGCTACGCTTCGTTTGGATATGACAAAATCGATGCTGGTACTGTACTTCTGTTTGCCACTGGGTTCGCATACAAGTTCTTGAGAGGTTGCAATACTCGTCAGTCCACCAAGTTTGCTAAAAGATTCATGATTTGTTCAGGTCTACCGAAGTAGGGTCAGAATAGCTTCACTACCAGTCCCTACCACAGTAGACCATAGTCACATTACCTATAATTAAACTAAAGTCTGTTTTGATAGAAAATTGGATATAGGTAATCTTTGTAACGGTTTTTCCACTCAAAAGCGTTGCAAAGACTATATTCATTTTTCTATTCTTCATCTTTGTATACATTAAAGTAAATTTTAATGATTTAGCAATAACTGTCTTGTGGTATAAAGTATGTTCTTCCGCGAAACTGAAGCCGTTTTGAAATTTCATTTGAACAGATCAAATCGCAATAGTTTTAGCCAACTCGAAGGCAGCTTACAGATTTGCGTAGCTATGTATGACGATTTTCATATGAGGTTGAAAAGTACGAAACACAAATAATAGGGGGCGCCTACAGCTTTTATTTATTGCTGTGCTATGCACGTGTGTGTATGTGTTTATCGGTTATTGACGCAGTCTAAATCAACACGTGCGTCAAAACGAAGGGACGGGTTTTTATGATAATGAAACAAAAAACTTTTTATTATGTGGGATTTGTTTTTGGAAGTAGCTTTTGTCGTTTAAGACAACGTGTGTGTCTTGCATACTTAACATGACTGCGAGCTTTTAAGAAGAAAGAAAAATACATATTTTTTTTATGTAATGACCCTAAACCAGTAATTAGGTAGTCTAATGAATTGACAGGGTGCGTGTTCCCTTTCTAATAAAATATGTTATCTACACATACGTGGTACAGTATATAGTTTTATGTTATCTACACATACGTGGTACAGTATATAGTTTGTGTAAGTGATTTCGTAAACATAAACGTCAACGTATTGTTTGGTAAACTAATAATCGTGCAACTTTCGTATATAATTACATTTTCTGACATTAAATTACTCAACTTATTAAAAACTTATTCATTACTTCATGGAAGCCTAAAAAAATGGTTCCTGGAGTCAGATTCTGTTATTGGAAACTTGATCTCGTTCTTTTGATTAGTTGGGCTTATGGTCGCACGTTTCTGACATGTTTAGGTATAATTGAGAACCCGTCCGCGTCGCAGTGACGCTTCAGGATGACAGAATTTTGTGGCTCACTCGACGCATTATTTTACATAAAACAATTACTGATGGGACCTCACTTTTAATGTCCCTCCGGAAGACGCATACAATCATACCTTAATGTGGAAAACTACATAGGCAGACTCGTAGGATAACCGTTTGAACTCGAGCTAGGAGTCTGTCCAGATGTTTGAACCCCTGAGCTCCTGATCAGGATGTGAACACTCCACCGTTAAGCCAATCTGTGGGTCGTTCTTTAGAACATGTGCATGTCGTCAAACTCTGACCTGTCGCGTGCCTTTTTTAAATACTGAAAGAGTTTTAATTACATTTGGATGATTCAAAACACGCCAGTGCTGAAATACAAGTGATCCATGTGTGCATTGAATAATACTCTATTACAAGGCTTACATTTCTTTATGAAGGACATGGGCAAAAATCCATTGCACGAGAAAATCTTAATTCATAAGTTGGTAGTAGTGATGATTACGTAGTATTATTCTTAACTCTATAAACTGTTGTGTTAGTTACCTTTGATGTTCCCGTGAATATTTTTAGAGTACAGATATCCACGTATAGCTATACTATGCGTGGGATGCGAACTCTCAGTATACAAGGGCCCCACTTAAATGTCTCCCGAAGAAGCCTTCGATCATGCTACACGCACACAGAGGATACGTCTTCATACTCAGAGTCGGAGAAATCATTGGGATTTGAAACGGGGACCTCCGAACCTACTCACATGTGTAGGTTTCCGAATGTAAGTGGCGAACTTTTATGAAGGATTGACAGACAGACGCAGGTGGTTGACAGTCCTGTAGTTTGGGCGTTTAAACAGGAACTAGACAACATTAAAGGTTTGAAGGATTGAATCCCTGAAATGGCAAGTGGAAAAGAAAAGTGTTTTGTCTGCTGCAGGGAAAGGAATTCAGAAGCTGGAGTGTCATTGTTCCAGTTTCCTATAAATAAGGACAGGTAAGCCCTTTCTGAGACCAAGTTTCGCCGCTAACCCAATAGATGTCATCACGGTATGCTCGCGGTCTACTTGACTACATTGCAGTATAGGTCTTAAGCGCTCAGTACTTTTATACGCTCTTTGACATTAATAAACACATGTGATATGTAACCGAGGCAACTTAAGGTATGCTTGTAAGGGAAAAAAATAACACAAATTCATCGCGTTTGCCAAGTTTGGCAACGGTGTTGTGCCTATCCAAAGCGCAATTACGAGCCCCCGGTGCCTCACACTTACTGGAAAACGAACGTTCCTTTATTCATCATAACTAATCATCTTGAACTATCGAAACTTTACATCTACAGAAAGACAGTAAGGCAGGCCGCACACTGAACTGACACGTGTCAGTCTCTAACATTTGTCAATTGATGCTAGAACCATACTCCGTAATGTACCGCCGCACACTCATCTGTCGTTCTAACAAACCGACATGTTGGAAGCAGGTGAAGGCAACGAGTAGTCAGAACGTTAGACGGTCAGACAGTACTGCGCATGCGCTAGTAGATGATGAAGCAGAGAGCAACAAAACATCATCTTCGGAGATAGATCTGACTAACTGACAGAATGCAAGNCAGGTGTGAGGTGGCTGTTTTATCAGATCTAATATTTGCAAATGTCAGCAAGACTTNCTGTTGAGTCAAAACGTGACTAATCGGATTGAACCGCAACTAGAGAAACATAACATCAAACCAGTTTTTGGAGTGACTTATAAAATTCAGGAGTACCTACGACTAATTAAAGATAAAATACCTCCCATTAAAAAGAACAGCAGTATACAAAATTCCTTGTTCATGCGGAAACGTCTACGTTGGTGAAACAGGCAGAACATTCACAACCAGGCTTAAAGAACAAATTCGACACGCATGACTCCAACAGCTAACCAAATCTGCAGTAGCCATACATTCATATATGATAAATTTTGATAAAAGTGAAGTACTGGCAAAAATTATAAAGCCCCGTCCACGACTAATTAAAGAATCAGTGGAGATTAAAAAAAAACAAGATGTTAATCGTGCAGATGATGGATTCCTGTTATCCGCAGCATGGAAGTTGGCGCTTCAAACCCTAAAACATCTGAAACAGACAAGTAAAGCTAAGTTNGGATAAGTGCTACATTTGCAGCAAAAATACAGCGAGAACACTGATATGCACCATTATAACATAGTTAAATGCAGTTATCAGAGCGGAGACTGAAAACTCAACAACAATTTGTGTTACTATTGTATGTAATAACCCTGATAACGGCTACTGTAATATGGCTGCAATGTCGGTAAATATTTAACTGAAAACGTGGCCTAACATTCCCCCAAACAATGCACACCAATATAAACAACGGTGTGAAAGCTAAAGACTTAAATTGGGATTTTGCTGTATATCGTTTTTATTACTGTAAATTGCCTTGGGCTGCCTTGTTTGGATGATTATAATAATGAAAAACTTCTTTGTTTTCATTTAAGTTTGTCGGCCTTTGCAAGTATACTTGAAATAACACTTAATAAACCGATTTTAATGTAATTTAAAACGTAGTCCCCTTTTTAAGATTCGTGTAAAAATGGTATTAACCTATAGTGTAAATTTTTTGNGGCTGATCTGTTTTTCACAAATTCGATATTCTTCACAACAAGATTACGTCCATACGACATTCATTTGGTCATAATTACAGAAAGAAAAATTTAAAGAGTAAAAAACCTCGTACAGTACCAGCATCGATTCTGTCATATCCAAACGAAGCGTAGCGTGAAATTTCGTTTCGCTTAAAACGCAAAATTTCGTTCACTTACCAAGCTACGAAAAATGAAATTCGCTAATACGACATTCATTTGGTCATAATTACAGAAAGAAAAATTTAAAGAGTAAAAAACCTCGTACAGTACCAGCATCGATTCTGTCATATCCAAACGAAGCGTAGCGTGAAATTTCGTTTCGCTTAAAACGCAAAATTTCGTTCACTTACCAAGCTACGAAAAATGAAATTCGCTAATACGTCTTTCAGGCTTCGCCTGAAAGACGTAGCGAATTTAATTTTTCGTAGCTTGGTAAGTGAACGAAATTTTGCGTTTTAAGCGAAACGAAATTTCACGCTACGCTTCGTTTGGATATGACAGAATCGATGCTGGTACTGTATATGGAGGTTCAAGAAATCCTGGAAAGTAGACTCGTCCACAAAGGGGCTCTGTCTCGATAAGTTGTGTATCGTGTCGTTTGAAATCGCTAGAAATACATAACATAACAACCTTAAACAACGTTTTATTTTTACATGTAAGACTGGTCTTNGCTCAGCGTCTAACGGTGGNCAAGGAACTATTCCAGCGACACAGGANCTACAAGTGAAAAAAAGTAACGATAGATNGCTCTTTNGTCGCCGTGCTGTTGTGATCTCTCGATTTACTCGTAGTGTTTGATCTGTCAATATATCTACGTTCAATGTAGCAACTGGAGGTTACAGTACAGAGTATGACTGGTGCACAGCCATACATATGAAAGCACCCACGATACAGTCACAGCACGGTCGGCTCGCAGTCCTGTGTATGTAAACCAGACTATACCGTATGACTCCTCTCGAAATAAAGTCTTCCAGAATCTGCATCGATTCTGCTGCACAGGCGTTTTTTAATTTTAACATTATACCAACACAATCTGAAGGTATAGAGATCGGTACAACACACCTGATTTGTGTTAGCGGTGTCTACTTCTTATTGTAATTCTGCAATCTTTTTCATTTTTTCTCCAGTGCTTAGTGTGTGTTTTCCTTGGCCTTGCTTCTGATAAAACAAACAGTCGCATTGTCATTTATTGTCGGTAAACACTTTGAAGTGGTTATATAAAAGACAGATTTTCTCCTGAGGTATATGTCACAAGGGAATCACGATGAATATAAAATGGTTTCAGGTATAAGGTACGTTGAGAGGGGTACAGTACTTCAGAGCCAACGTGTTTTCTGTTTGGTGCAGTTTTTTTTCTGATTCTAAGCTAAAGTACATGTTTGAGTAGATATTTATGCGTCATGGAAACCAAAGAAGCCAAAATTGGAATTATAAATAGTTTTTAAAGATTTTTTTTATAAATTACTTCCCGAGTCTTGGAGTCAAAAGAAGTTTAGAGGAAATTTAATTATTGCACGCTGATTGAAATCGACGCCAGTGAAAGCTAACGGGAGTCAACGGAGNAAAAAAGCTGGATCAATAAGAAACGTNAAGAATGCTTCGACAGTATTGTCATGTCGTCAGCGACAACAACGTCGGTGTAATTTGAAACCGTGGGTAATACTTGTGTTGGTGCCGGGCTTGATCTAAGGAAGCTTGAAATGAGTTAATTAGTGGCAATTAAGTTAACTGCTATGGTCTTTAAATAGAGCGAAGTGAATAATATTCCCTTGCTAATTAATATTAAACGAACAACTTGAAGGTCTTCACATCAATTAAATGTTCGTCAAATAAACTTTTTGGTCAGCAAAATCAAAACAAAATGTTTTCACATTAAATTACGAAGTTTGAATACCGAAACTCACAAAACTTTCTTGCACAATCTAAGTCGGCCACCCCTTAATTATTACTTGAGACTCAAAGCTTGAGTTGAGTTGAGGTTGTACGTGTTGATGACTAGGTTTAGCCTCTATTTTCTATTGTCTATTTGAGACATTCGAGGCATCATGTTTTTCATTTGGCGTAAATATACAGGGCGTCCCAGGAATACAAGGCAAAACGTTGGGAGTATTTTCCGCACACCTAGACAAGAAAAAAAGTAATATAAATATATGTCCGGAAATGCCCGGTTTATGAGTTATAATTGAAAGATGATATTCTACGAAATAAACACATATGTAATTTTTACTTCAAACAGATGTCACATTTTATTTCAAATTTACAGAATACATTTACGCTAATTTAATGTATCTTCAGTTCAGTTGCTATCTACTCACACTTCACACCAAATGCTCAGAATGTCTTCCACCTGCTTCAATGCATTTTTTATCTGTGGGGACACATAAAAGCCCTAGTTTATGCAACTGCAATTTNAAATGCAGAGACTCTTCACCACCGCATCTTANATGCGTGCGAAACCATTCGCAACCACCCTGAGGTCTTCGAAAGGGTGCGGCAGTCCATGATCCGACGTGTCCATGCGTGCATTGAAGCAGATGGATGACATTTTGAGCATTTGGTGTGAAGTGTGAGTAGATAACAATTGAACTGAAGATAAATTACATTAGTCATGCGTCACAGTAAGCGTAAATGTATTCTGTCAATTGGAAATAAAATGTGATATCTGTTTGAAGCAAAAATTACATCTGTGTTTATTTCGTAGAATATCATCTTTCGATTATAACTTATGAACCGGGCATTTCCGAACATATGTTTATATGACTTTTTTTCTTGTCTAGGTGTGGGGAATATACTCCCAAAGTTTTGCCGTATATTTTTGGGACAACCTGTATAGTTAAATCTAGTCTAGAGTTAATTAGTGGTTAAGTTACATATTTTATGTACGTAACTTTACATAATCAATTCGGCCAGTGACTAACCCACAGACTCCATTTTTATTGTTTAGTCTGACATTTCGAGTTCAGTGTAGCCATCAGTTTTGTTTTCCCTCCATTTTCATCCTCATCCATTTCTTATTAAGTTTATTTATTACTTGTCATTTGAGAGCGACGTTTTTGAAAACTTATTATACATGGTCATCGAAAAAAGTGTCGGTGACATAGCTAAGCTTATAGCAAAGGTAAATTATTTATTAATATACCAAAAGATTCAGAAAATATTCAAGTTTATTTTACATTACCTAGAAAGTTTCTATATGAGCTCCCCCAGTTGCTCGGCAAACATCTAGGNGATANTCGATCTCCNACCATGTACNCTGAATCATGTCAGGAGTCACAGTCGTTATCGCGGCGGTGACATGAAATTAAGNAAGCTGACCGACCGAAACGCGTCGAATTTGCTGTGACGATGCTGAATGCAGTAGACGACGATGAAAGTTACCTCAACCGAATTTTTTTTAGTGATGAAGCAACCTGACTCAGCGTACATGGTCGGAGATCGACTATCGCTTAGAATTAGATGTTTGCCGAGCAACAGGGGGAGCTCATATTGAAACTTTCTAGGTAATGTTTCTAACTCTCCGTAACTTTTTTTTTTTTGCTGAATAAGCGGGGTAGTAAATGAAAAATAACATTTAGAATTAATTTGGACATCTTGTCTAACCTTGGTAAAGTGATATTCTGTGAATTAGCTGAGGTTTAGGGGCGTTACGTATTACGTATAGTTAAGAACAAGCTTTTATAACTCACGCATATTATGTGTGTAATGCAAAGGTCAAGAGTTTTCTTAGTACAAGAAGAAAATACGAAACATTCTTCAACACACGTTCCCAAGAAAGCATGCACATTCAGTGTTTCTCTAACAGCATGATATATCTTACAGACTTTCAGGTATGTGTAAAGACGCGTGGTGTAGCTAGCCTACTCACGATGACAACCCGTAGACCATCGATCTAAAGTGTTCAGCGTTGTGAACAGGTTCACATCTTTTACATAAATGGCGTCCATCTTAAATCGCCACATGGAATTCATAAAAAAAAGTTGACTTTGAAAACATTATTAAGGCAAAAGTTGCAAGGCCTCAAAGGGAACACGTAATGTACCATGTATTTACTCCATTATGTGCTAAGGCACTTTTTCATGGAAATTAATTGTTAGCTTTTACAAAAGCTGTCACGGTCTTCAACATTTCAGCGACAAAAAATAACATACCTTTGAGCCTATCATGACGAACCACGACTTGGAATATGGCACTGCACTTGCCCCAATCCAGCACACTACTGTGCATATTGATAACAAGAAGTGCAG
>KZ868973.1:49101-63242 GCA_003456935.1 Machilis hrabei | reverse complement strand
TGTGTGCACTCGATGTCTGAATAAAAAGTGGCCATAAATGTTAAAGTAATGCCAACAGGCGGTTCCCGGTGCATAACAAAAAAAAAACATCTTTGGTTGTGAATTCTAGCATCCCTTAATTGTTGCTAGCTAGATACCTTCAACTGAACTGTAGTAATATTGATTTTTATTAGTTTCATTCTTTGATTACTTTAAAACCAGTAAGGCTTAGCTAATTTATTTATTGGTAATATTTGTAGCCTAGTAGACCATAGAATAGATCTTTCTCGGTTTAAGGGTAGGTAACTTGAGCTTCTTCAATTTAACCAGTGACGTGCGCTGGATACAGTGTTAGGCCATCAATCAACATTGCCAAACGTCTTATTGGTTTCTGCAAGTACAGTACAGTTAAAGGTTACCATAGCAACGAACGATGCATAGTAATGAAAATAAGTTTGGCCTAACACTGTAACTGTATTCACCGCACGTCACTGAATTTAACCTTCTTCCAAGTAGCCATTTACGTATAAAGGGTGAGAACTTTTATGACGAAGACTGTTTGTTTGTTGGGTCTATTATGTGGACATGAACTAGTATAAAGAAACACTTGGAATGGTGTTTACATTTTACTAAGGCAGATACATTTTCTAAGTAAAATTTGAACATCTTTCCTTGAAATAATTTGTGAGGAGGAAATTACAATTTAATATTTGACAAAAAGGTTAAACGATCGATCTTAATATCTAGTCACAAATTAATAACAAAATTTGTACTTGAATAGTTTTTGTTTTTGTTTTTTTAAGTGTTATTGCACCGGGAACCACCTGCGGGCATTATTTCCGGTGCGTTATCAACTAATGTTTATGGCCACATTTTGTTCCGACATTGAGTGCACACACTTAAGACAACACAAGTGAGTACTCAGACGTAAGCCAACACAAGTGCACACTTAGGACAACACAAACATCCATGTCTTACGCGGGATTCGAACCCACGACCTCTGGGACAGGAGTCAGGCACTCTACCTACTCCCCCAGGCAGGTAGACGTGTACTTGAATAGCTACATAAGCTATAAGTGTTAAGTCTCAGAGACCAAGTTCATGTCTGCAGCTCCTTAGATACCGGTAGTCGAGGACAGAATTTTGTCCGGCTGAGAAGGTCGAGAGGTATAAGGTGTGAAAGATCGTCAATATGAACTGGTAAATTGACTCCACAAGTCCTGGGATCGATCCCCCACGAGGGTGGTTAATCCTCTAGGTAAAATTTAAATATATTTCGTTTAAATCATTGTGTGAGAACAAAATTTAAATTTAATATTTGGAGTGATAGTTGTACGATTGGAAAATATTGTATGGTTCGTTGACAGGTTGGCTTAACTATAGAGTGTTGGCCGTAAGTCTCCACTTTAAAGCATGGTCGTATGGAACTTCCAGGAGGGATGTTAAACTGGGTTTTCATCGATATAAAAAAATCCACCACCGGCTGTGTTGAGTGAATTTAAATACTTAATCATCTTGAAGCGTGGTTGTGACGCGGATGGGGTCACCGTGAGACGTAAGACGTCATAAACGTCGGACTCAGCAATCAACCTGTCTGCAAAACGGACATCCAACACAGTATTTTAAGAGTGGTATCAACATCCTGCAATCGTTACCGAATGAGCATTGAAAATTGCAGTAATAGCTTACTCTTTATGCTAACTAGCTCTGACAATACGTAATTGATCTTTGTTTTGACAAATCTGTTGAGATTTTAAATGTTTCCGTAAAAGAAGCCTATTATTAATGGACTTAAATTGTTNCGAACGAAGATAAACATTGTTGGCGAGTTGTTGTGTCGTGTAGGAACTAGATCAAGCAGAGATGCTGGAAATAGACCCAGCACAGATGTTCGGAGAGATCTGTACACTCCTNAACCGTATAACTCCACCTGCAAAGATTCATCCATGATGGCCTCTCAAGGGGTTATTCAAGCGTCTCATTTGTTAAGTTAACGAGCTGTGGTTTCAGCCTTGCGAGGTGTAAATGACCGCCTTCATTTAACTGTTTCTTCTTTACCTTGTTAAGAAATTATCAATGTTTATTTTCGTTTATGTTAAGCAACTCATGACAGTAGTGCAAAAGCACCGTGAGTGCTAAAAGTGAACGTAGGACAAGGAAGAAAGTAGGTGTTTATGAACCTTTGTTTTGAAGGGTTGAAGATTGTATGTATCAGGGAAAGCGCATAGAGGCATAGTGTTCCAGAGTTTGGAAACTCAAGGACTATTTTATACGAAATGAGATATGGGATACACGAAGATATATTAATTAATTGAATTTTATTATCATTATCAACCACACTAGTTAAAAGTTTAAATGCTATATCGAGAGACTGGCTTATGTGTGCAAAGTCGTGTACAAACAAAGAAACATCCAAAAGCTGATGAAAGTTTTTCATGACATACGCAAAAGACACTCACTTTTCTAAATGTGAAATAGAAAAACAGTAGGGGCCTATTGATCTCCATCAACCAAGTTAATGATTCATAATTACTACCCTACACTGCAGAACCAGCAAGCATCACAAATGTCTGTAAAGATCAGATTTTAAGAGTGGGTCAACGTGTTTAAAACCGGATCATCAGGTCGACCGGGTCACATATTAGCACCGATACAGCATGCATCACAAGTGTCTGTCAAGATCGGATTTTAAGACCGCGTCAAGGTGTTCAAAACCGGAACACTGGGCCCGAACCGGGTCAACACTGGGTCAGTATGCCTGACCCGGTACTAATATGTGACCCGGTTAACCTGGTGACTCGTTCCATCTCTGGTAGGCCGTTCTGTGAGTTAAACATGTGACCGTGTAGGCTAAGGATGACACGAGAGACTTTGCCTAGTAGGCTATACTCTGTGAAAACTCAAGAACAGACCTCTGTCCCGTGTCAAGCGGCTAAAAGGCGAAGTTAAGTGAGTGACAAGGCAGCCGCAGAAAGAAATAGTTCCCCCATTTAAGTATAGTTAGACACTGCTTGTGACTTATGTTTTGATTTAAATTATATATCAATATGTGTGTATTATAAAAGCAACTGTTTTTAATGTAAAGGCACCCTCATTAGCTTGCACTAATAGATTTCAAATCTAACCCCTTTGTAAAAGTTTTCGCGTCCTTTCTGATGACGTAGGTTCGGGAAAACCAATTGTGGTCTATAAAGCAAGTGACGATCAAACTGCAGATATAACGGAGGAGGGGCTTAGGTTCAGGCGGAGGAATACGTAGGTCTGTTCTTAATTGTCACAGAGTATAGTACAAACATAGGTAGCATCAGAAGGAATTAAATATGCTAGCTGAGTAGAACAGCGGCAATGAAAATAACGTTAAAACATACAAATGTCAGGTCAGAGACTGCACGTCGATGTGAGAGAGGGTATAAAGAACTGGTGAGGGATGGGTCATTAAAATAGGGTACCATATAGGCCTATGTTTAGACTGCCAAAACTGTATGATGTTGGATAATTAAAAAATCATGAACTACATTTGAGGATATTATTTACACATTATGACATCAACAAAGAAGAAAGAAAATGCAATTGGAAGATGTATATAGGCCTACCAGAAAAATGCTCTTAAGGAAGCTGAATGTTGCAACACGGCACAGAATTAGATGTGAACATGGTTTCCATGACTAATGTGGTATTTCTAACTACTGTCTCAAAGCTTGAAGAGATTTACCCCAAAATATAGCACAACAGTTTTCTGCAATTTCATCTTTATTTTTGGCCTACAGACAATTTTTCATGTGTAGGCCTATTAACTCATCCATGATATATGTCCAGTACACTTACATGAGTCAAATGATACTCAAGCAATTTTGACACTATTTTCAGCCGTTATTTTTTTGTACTTTTTTCATGTCTTATTATTTTGAGGTACGGTAGTTCTCATTGGAAAGGTGTAGTAGGAATAGGCCCTAGTTGTTTATCTGTTCCAATATATTCTGTAAGTCTCAGTACTAGGTGGTGTGATGTCCAAGCTAATCAAAATATAGTCTATAGGCCTATCCTAGGGTGAAGTGACAAATTGTGTAATCATACAAATAGCGTATATATGAACATTCGTGACGACAAATGTCCTGACAGTTTTAAAACTTTTTGTTATAAACATAAAGGAAAGTAGTTGTAAGGCCCATTCTTTTTATGTAGGCCTACTAGATGTATCTATTCACTTTACTAGGCCTGGCATACAATTAAGCTGTAGGCCTACTACCGTCTATAATACGTGTCATAATTTATTTATCTATGGCTACTTAGGCTTACATTATTTTGTTTGTATATCTTTCTTTTAAAAATAACTAGGCCTAATAGATTACATTAATTTTATTCAAGTTATAAAATAATTGAAACTGTCACGTTTTTATGTCAGAATATCCATGTTTCATTTAGGCCTTTACAGTCTATTAACAAATTTTGAGTGCATAAGAGTACGACAATAGGCCTAATAAATTATATATATATATATATAGGCCCTATATAGGTCTATGTACCCTATGTATTATTCAAGAGATGCAATAAATCAAACTCACGTTTGATGTCAGAACATCAAATATTCATTTAGGACTATAGGCCTATAATGTAGTAACAGAGTTTGTGTGTCTAAANGTAAGAAAAATAGGCCTAATAAATTATGGTTATTTTATTCAAGTGACGAAATGATTAAAAGTGTCCCGTTTTGATGTCAGATCATCTATAGTTCATTTAGACCTCTGTAGTTGTAGTAAGAATTTGTTTGTGAGGCTAAGAGTAAGAAAACTAGGCCTACGTAATTTTAAGGTTTAGAAGGGGACACGCCTTGAGTGTGAGAATGGGTTCTTTTGCTTATTTCGCGCGTGCAAACAGCTCCAAATAAAGCTGGCGAAATAGAAGAAGCGTTCCATGAGTTTCGCCCAGTGTCCGCAAGTGGCGCTGAATTCCACTTGTCCTGGGCGTGTTTGGCGCCATTCTCCTGGTCTGTCGAATCGAGCAGATGTTTCTCATTTCTCGCACGTTGACATGGAATGAGTTGAGAGTGATGGTGAGTGTACGTGTGGTGGACTTGTCTTACCCGGCAGCACAAGACTAAGTATAGCTCAGTACGCACTGTAGAATGTGCGTGTAGATACACGGTGGCTGACGGCGTGGCAGAGCACAAATAATGCGGTCCNTCTCGTGACGAATTTGTTTCACGTGACTTGGACAGGCGAGCGCCATTGTTTAGCCACCTGTGCGCGAATATGCCTACTACTCCTTTTCACGTGGATTAGGTAAGATCTGTTACTCCTAATCAAGCCTTTTATAATAGTTTTTGGAACTTCCATTTCTCATCGCAGTTTTGAAAGCTTTAGCTGAATTATATTTTGTATAGGCCTATCAGTCTTCATATCCATTATCTGCATGTGGGGATTGAAAACAGTAGGCCTAAACATAATTATATTACCTTATTTTTAGGAATACATGAGATCCAACGAAGACGTCTAAAAATTGTTAAATTCGACACACTAAAATTTAAATTATTCATCCTATCAGAATATGTCAAATAATAATAATAGCGTAACAAAACAATTGGCAGTCAGTACCTTATAAGGGATTCATACTCAATCTGGACCTAGATAAATTCATGAAAGGTTAAATTTGGGTGAACAGTTTTTCATCTTAATCTATTTTTTTTTTCGAATCTACCATAGAATGGAAATAGGTCTATATTCTACTGTGGTAAATTTTTATATATCTGTATATGGTGCTGTCCATTCCAGTTTGAAATAATTCTATAGTAGGCTGCAAAGGGTCAGATATTGTTGAAAGAATGACACAGCCTAATCAAATATTTAAAAAGTATGAACTGTGTTTTAAAGAAAGTAGACCCTATAGGCCCCTAATAATTATTAACTTTTATATTTATTTCTTGACCTTCAAAAATGATCCTGTTTTCAGAAGGTCAAGAGCGAAGAAAACTAATTTGCTTATTGAATTGTATGTCAAAGCGGTAAAAAGAACAATGTTAAAATATTANAATTAAAACAAAGA
This sequence comes from Machilis hrabei, assembly GCA_003456935.1. Lineage (NCBI taxonomy): Eukaryota > Metazoa > Arthropoda > Insecta > Archaeognatha > Machilidae > Machilis > Machilis hrabei. The sequence continues at coordinate 57,224 of KZ868973.1, read as the reverse complement.
TGAAATGCCCATAGTAGAAAAATGTTTATATTTTAATTTTAATGTTTTAGCTTTATTTTTATGAGTCATATTTCAATAAAACAATAGAAACGTTCTTCTGAAACCAGGAAACATATTCCTTAATCATTCAGCTACTTATTTTGTTAATTAGACCTATTGATGACTTAGTCACTGACGCTGATTTGGGCATCTAAAGAGGCCTTCTGTTTCACCTAGAATTGTTTTCGTGTACAACTTAAGCCTAGAATTGATTTTTAACAGTAATTACCAACTTTAATATTATTTTATTGACTGGGTTAGGGCCAAAACCCTTGAAGACTTGAAGCATTATTCAATGGCNTTGGCCCTGATCTCCTACGAGAACTGTGCTTGAGTTCCAACACATTTGAACTGTCATTCTGGGTGGATAAAACAGGGAAATAGTGACTAAATATCTCCNTAGTGGATGGACCTAATTAGTGGTTTNTACGCTTTAAGTATGTCTAAAGTACTGATAAGGCCTATTTTAATAGTTGTTTTTTAGTTGATCATGTTTACCTATTGCTTGTAAAAAAAATTGTATACTTAATGTAATTTATGCAAATAATACAGAAATCTCAGTTGTTTTGCTTGTAGGCCTGTGTATATAGGCCTACTACACGTGTATATATATATACACACACACACACACGTACACATACTGCAATCTATACGCCCTGTGACCCGAATACTGGTCACCTGTCCAAATGACCAGGCTTTATTCAGACGAGTTATAACTAACAAAATAAATAGGGGCTATATAGGGTGTTTAAAAAATGTGTACCAAAAATTGGAGAACGTGTTCTTTGGACCCAATAATGTTATTAAAAATGTTTTTCGCAGACCTTTCAGACTAATGGTTTAGCCATAATTAAGCAATTAAATTGTCCAATCACGAGGCGCGTTACAGAAACACCACGGCCACGCGCTAGAATTGGCACTTGTCATTCGCCAATCTAACGCGTGGCCGTGGTGTTTCTGTAACGCGTCTCGTGATTCGACAGTTTAATTGCTTAATTACGCCTAAACCATTAGTCTGAAAGGTCTGCGAAAAAAAATTTAATAACATTATTGGTCCAAAGAACACGCTCTCCAATTTTTTGTACACATTTTTTAAACATCCTGTATAACTATTCTTTAAAATAATATATTATAAATTTCGCAAGTAGTCCAATAGCAAAGTATTGTAGACGTACATCATATTTATTTAGTTGGACTATGTTTCATTACACAAGAAATTCATAGCCATAAAATCCATAAACATTATTCAAAAATCTATGTTTCTCTATAAATTATTTAATTTTTGTTTTTGATATAAAGTAAACTANTTATTTCTCAGGAGCGTTGGTTTTGAAGACCATTGAACATTACCCATAGAGCATTATCCTTCTATTATTANTGCTAGGAGAGGGTTGAAGGTTCAAGTACCGCAGGGGTGAGAATATTTAAGGACCTATAGGACCTAGGAGATAAATGCTCTTTCAGTTAAACTATTTCATCTGTAGGCTACGATCTTCGAAGTTGTCCAACCTTTNGTAGAACATTTGTAGTTAGTATTAGTAAGCTTATTTATCAGTAGGGATTGAAAGTAAGTAAGTAGGCCTAATGTGGACAAGAAAAATTGAGTTGGCCAAAAGAGGCGTCATGTTTCGTTACTTAGGCTTTATCTTAGGTGTCTAAGATAAACGTAGGTGATATTAGTTGAAATAGTAGGTATTGTACTANGCCTATGTCTAAGTATACAGGGCGTCAGCTTATGGTTATTACTGTATGAATTGTGTAAAGTATGTATGTATGGGACATGGGATAATACTTTTGTTTATAACTTACTTAAAACTTTTGTTTATAACTTACTTTTTTTCTGTTTCAGTGTACAATCGACTGCTGGAAGTGGATTAATCAATGGACATAAGCTAGTGAGTAGACATACTTTCTACTTGAATTTTATATTTCTTTTATAGGCCTAATCTTTTTTTCACGTATTGAAAAATCCAGGATAGGCTAAACTTAAATATAGGCCTAGGCCTATAATTGTGATTTTTATTAATATTTACAATTTTAGAAAGAAAATAACCGAACCAGTCTAAAAAATGCTGAAAAAGTACAATGTCAGTTCAAATATATATATAATAATATTTTCTCTCAACATTATTGAAATACACACCTAAACTGGAATTTTTTCAGTAACATTGGCAACAACGTTTTTCTTTGAATACTGGCAGGGTTTATTTGCTATGTATCTAGGATATATTTGCGTACAAATACACTCTCGTTAACTAAAAAAAAGTTCACATCACAGTTTTTAAGAGAGAGAGAGAGATTTTTCAACTGACCATGCTACTTTGATCAATATTAATATTGCTCTCTACTGCAGAAATTGTGTACTTTTTGGTGCTGCACTCTGTCAGGCTGACATGGAACTGAAACCAATTATATTTTTGCTGTGTTAAACGTTAACTTTATTTTAGATCGTAAAGTGTACTAAGTTTTTAGGATTTATTTAATTTTACGTCATAATCAGGGCTCTAGGGCTAGTACTGAAATTGGTCGTAACTTTTATAGTTTTCAATATAGAAAATGTAATTATCTTGAACTGCAATATAAATAAGGAAATAATAAGTTACTAGAAATGTAATAACTAATAGGCTACAAACGTGAAGATAAATGAATAGTTAACTAGACCTAACAAGAATCATGGTTTGTGAGTATTACCTAAGTTAGGCCTGNCTATACAGGGTTACGCAAAATGCGTGTTCCCTTTAGTGCCAATATTTTTATATGTAGGTATGCAAAATACATAATAACATTGCTGAACATAAAATTTGTATTTTTTACTCAAATCTGAATAATATCAAAATAGCCTATAGGTTAACTACAGCCGTAGGCCTATATAGTAATTATACCTATATAGGTTCAAGGGAAAAAATTAAATAGTAATTATTAAGAAGAATTTACTACTAGGCCTATAGGCTACTACATGAGCTTCATATGCAAATCTGTACAAACCTGTATTATTTTTTTAATTTAATACAATTTATTCATGTTAACAGGTTTCCAATACTCAATAATATATCATGGAAGGTATCCACATATTGTGTGGTAAATATTAGGTCTAAATGCATATTTGTGTACATAGTTCTATAATTATATTAAATTAGGTTTTTAACTTGAAGGACAATATTTTAAAATATCGACTAATATTCTCATGTCTGGATTTATTTATCCTCCTGTAAGATATATATTTNATTTAAATTCCGTGTGGAACAATTAGGCTTAAGTATGACGTTATATGTTATCGATTATAGGCCTAGTTCAAAACTTGCATATGTAGGCCTAACATGCAGTGTCTTTCAAATTATATCAGTGATCAGTGAGCTACATTTACATCGACAATAGTGAGTTGGGCTCTAGTGCATAGTTTAGGCCTAAATACTGAAATTATGCTGTACAGCAAATATTACTTTTAAAGTAACGGGTTTGAACTGTAGGCCTGTTTCGTTTGTATGGTAATTTTGTTAACCTGTTGTGTGGATGTGTTCTGATGCTTGGCTTGGGGCCTAATAACAATATAGTTCCTAGGCCTATGGCAAGAATTAGTCTAAGAGATGATAGATTAAATGTTGTGTGGTTTTAGGCTTACATCTTAAACTAAACTAAAAAGACAGAAGATTTTAAAACTAGTTCTCGTGGTGCTTTGTACAAAATTATTTAAATCGTATAAAGGCCAATAACTCCATAATATATGCCTAACATCTTTCCTACGTGTCATTGATTCTGAATGTAGGCCTATATAAAAAAAACTAATGTGTAGGTATTTTATATAACTCTATGAACCACATGTATAGTACTTTTCTACCTGTAGGCTCTATAGGTAAGACTATAGTCTGTCCCTACTCTGCAGTCCTTCAATTTGAAATTAGTTTTGATTTAATTAGTTCAATCCCTGTGAACTAAAAGATGCAGCAGATTATTAATAAAGTATAGGCTACCTCATTGTACGACACCAACAGACATCAGCATAGTATATTTATTTGTTTATTCTATATTAATAACGGACGAATATGTTATTGCATTTATTTTATACTGGTGCATATTTGGGCAAATAAAATTAAAAAATACCATGGAATGTGGCGGATGGCTACATGACCTTTATCTAAATTAGACTTTGTACTCAGGTGTTAGTCCGCATCCGGTATGTTTAGACCAATAGAGTAGAGGGGCGGGCTTTGTCTAGGCCTAGCCATAGGCTGTTCTCTCAAATTCTTGTTAGAGATTGGTAGGCCAACCTTCGTGCCATGGTATTCTGCCGCCAAAAATTCTGTATCACCTTTCCCTTTGTGGTATGGAGAGAAATTTGGTGTTTCCCCGCCCAGAAAAACCAGTGCAACGGCTTTTCGAAGCACCCAAACCACTCCTTTATTAAACAAGAGGGGAGGGACTTTGTTTGAAATCCTAGCGAAGATTATGTTTGTCTGTGNTTGGTCAGTTCGAATCGAGGCTCCTCCCCTAAAGCACTTCAACTTTTCCACCCTTCCTCACAGGCCCCGCCTACCACGGAGGCGGGATTAGGTAATGTCTGCCGCTGCTCTCTGGTGGCAGACACGACAAGCTCCAGTATTCGGTGATGACGGGCTTCACTAGGGCAAAGGCGTCGTCAGTTGACGAGGTCTCGGATGAGGTGCGTAACTTGGGTGAAAACCTGCTCAAACGATCACATCACCTGTAAAAGGTTGTATGTTGACTCAGAGTCTAGTAGATGTTTGCATCGTCAAAACAGCATTAGGAACGTGTGATGAATTCAAGATGTTTGTGTTGGAAGCTGTAGTGGGTGTGAGACGAGTGATATTTAGCAATGTTGATACGTGTTGGAAAAGTCTGTGTTCAAGTGTTGTGCCGGTGAATAAAGTGTTTGCATTCCGTGGCATAATAAGGCCATATTCTGTTGATCTGAAAAGTGCAAAAGTGTTGTGATAAAATAATAGCCTACTTTTTGAATATGACGAATCGATGCAAAATTAGGCGGTTGAAGTTTGAATGCTGATGACGAGGTAAGATGGCGGGAGGATAAAAAATGTATGATGCAAAGAACATGTATTGGTTGGTACAAGTACGTGTTTGAATTGATCAGAATACCAGTATTCACAGTTCAGTTGTGATATACGCTATAATGTAATGGTGGATTTCGGTGTCATATGTAGAGTCCTCGCGTTTTACTGTAGTCCGTATATAATCTCGGAATCTCCCTCGCATAGTGGCAGAAGTTACCGGTAATAATTAACGTTCGTGGACCATAGCACCTGTTACAGTAATCCAACAATGTACTAAACTTAAAAATTAAAAAGCAACTCTTTTGCTGTTATTGGGAATAGTCTATCAAATACCAAACAATTGTGGTACGTATTCTAAATTCATAAAAATGACCCAAATTCTAAAATAATTGGATAGAAGGTGTAAGAATTATTAACTGAATTTGTTGTAGACTAAAAACAACCGTCCGTTCGGAGTTGTGTGCACCATAGTATCGATCTACCGAACTCAGACGCAGGTTCCATAACATATACTCCCGTGTCTGCGAAGTCACTTCTGTGCTATATGGCTATTAACCTATAATGAATACTCCATTACAAGATGCGAAATACGATGTGAGAGCCACAGTAATACAATTTCGCAACGCCATAATACATTATTGCGAGGTTTTAGGGCTGTTAATGAAATCGGCTCAAATATTTGCTGTTCGTAATCTGATTGGAGGACACACGGTGATCCACCAATAGGAGCACCGCGCCACCGCGAATAAGAAAGTATGGACCAAGCATTTTTTGTATTTTTGCACCGTATTTTCCGTTGGGCCCGAAGGCACGAAAGGGTTGTTAATGCTTGGGTTTTGTTTTCTCCTAAATTACCATTGGACAATTGCACGTATGAACCCATTATATACGCTGGCTCCTCTCACGAATCAGGACCTGCCCGTACGTAAAAATTGTAAACCAAGGAGCAGGCGAGTGCGCCATCATCTGTACAACCTGGAGTGACTGACCGATAAGCCATCTTGAGCGTTGTTACAAGCAGGGAGGTATTGATGCAGTCTTTGTGCAAAATAATATTTACATTTTAATGCTTACGTGCAATTAGATAAAGCGAGTCGTTTCTTCTTTGAATATATTAATTGTATTTTGCTATGAACGTTGTATTGCAAATGGTCTGTGTCTTTCTTATAAATATAGGTATAGGCCCTGCAAATAGCAGTTTATTAAATCCTCGGCGAAATATTGATGAATTCTGACGTTTAGTATTAATTAACCTTGTATTGTTCATGTGAATNAATATGGAACAGAATATGTTTGGGTCTGCAAACTCGAGATGTCCCAGTGCAGAATAGAATCGGCCTAACTGGCGCAAGTACTTGATCAGTGTGTGGGAGGGAGGGTTGCTGCTGGCCAAGTCGTCCTGCAGTGGGCGTCTTGTCTACACTGCCTAGACAACCGATCTAGTGCTTATCAGTGCGAGTGTCTAGGAATGGCTGTTTATGTAAAGTGATGCACCGAGCTAGCAACACATCGTGTGAAGCTGTGTAGAGTATGTGATGGGTATTGATACTAGGAATTTGGGATGTTAAACAGGTGTTTACATTCAGAATAATCTAGATTAGGTGGTGTGATGTGGTGTACACAACATGTGGAGATTGCGTAGGCTAAAGTTTCGTGAATACCCAAGAACATATTTGAAATGGATTTCACTTTGTAACTCAGGTATGTAACTGAATTAGTTAAGTTAGTCAGTAATTATAGTTTTTAACATATGTCTTGAGTTCATTTCGTATTTTTGTGTCAGTGTGTATACATCTTGTAAACTCGCATAGTATCGTGTTTCAGTTAGTGAGTGATTTTGGGGGAGAGACTGATTTGATTTGCTAGTCTTTATTTCATAGGTATAGCCTATGTGCAAGTAAGATAGGCCAATGACTTCTGACAAAAGGTGCTAAGTGACCGTTTATCNTTTGATTACGGGTGTGTATGTAAACATCACTTCTTGCCGAGGGGTGCGAGAGTATTAAGAATTTCAATGTTAGTTTCACCCCTCGATGTTAAAACCGAGGAATTCATACTTGTCCAGTTTTTCAAGGTGTAGTTGCGTAGGCTATCTGCTTGTTGTAATTTAAATATTCTGTCTAAATATTAAAGCTAATGGTGTAGATTGAGATTTATCATTATTATGCGTAATCTCAAACATGCGTTTCCTACGTGCTCGCTTACTCTTGGAATTGTGATATAATGAATAGCCTCTATCTATGTGTCAATTAGTTTATTATTTATTTGCTTTATTTTGACGTTTGTAGACTCGATACAGTACGTCTATAAGAAGTCTATCACCGTTCAACATACTGCTACACAAGCAAAAAAAAAATAGATCTAAATAGTAAATAGGCCTACACTAATTCTACCATACAGTATTTTAAATAAATTCGGTTCAATTCCAGAAATCAGTATGGGCCAACTCTTTGTAGGTTTCTTTACAAATTTAAAACAGATTGGTGTGCGTGTGTCAAAATTAGGTTGCAGGGAGTACATAAAACTAAGTAAAGGAATTTTATTTGGTTACATTTTAAGAGAAGACACGCGTGTTTTTCCGTTGATTATTTGAGTTTATGGTCTCACGATTCTGACTGAGACGGTTTAATAGAGACCCCATCCGCATCGTAATGATGATTCAGAATGACTGAATTTTGCCACACACTCAACACACAGTCAGTTGGTGGTGAGGTCTTTTACATGGAACGTTTTCAATGGGACCGGAACCCCTACTTTTGACGTTCCTCCCAGAAGACGCGTATGATCGTACCTTAGTGTGGATCACAGGCAGGCACGTATAAGTCACCCAGATAATGGACAATGTTCAACTACCAGGGGTCGCGCTGCCGATCGCATTTATCACCAAATGCGAATTTTTTATTCATTTGGCGATTCTTGTGGCGATTTTTTTATTTGCTTGGCAATGCTGTAAGATTCTTAAATTGATTTCTTTTAACACTTTATTGTAATATATATTTATCCTGTTTTCTTTCTCCTACAGTACCAGCATCTATTCTGTCGTATCCAAACGAAGCG
>KZ868972.1:108528-121666 GCA_003456935.1 Machilis hrabei | reverse complement strand
TAGGTAAATGTTTTCCAACGACTACCCATCCCCTCAGAGTAGCCTTGTACAGATCTTCAGAAAATGTGGACTGTACAGAAAAAAGGCAAACAAAATCAACTGAAAATAGGAAAGCCAGATATTGGTAAGACAAGAAAATCGGAAAAGGAATTTTGAAGTCCAATGCTTCAATGGTTGTTATGACACTGTTAATTTTATTTCTTGCTGGAAAAAGACTAGTGGCCTTGTGGTGAAAAATATTCCAATTACAACCATTTAGTGAGAGGAAAAAATATCAGTTTATTAAGCTATGGAGCATTAACTTTTTTTAATTAATTGTTCACGTGAACTTGGTTTATATACGAGTTAATGACTTTTATTGCTTAAATTAGAACTCAATTAATTAAGACATGACTAAAATCAAATTTGACTTTAAATTCAATGTGAAACATAAAGAAATAAAATACATAAGCCCCAAAATAATTATGTGAGTAACATAATATATAAAAGTATAGTAACAATTTCTTTGCTTTTCGTTTCTTTAACTCGACATATACATANTCTCCTTGACGTGTTTCTGAAGCATATGTAAACCTATTGTGTGTGGCTTTTTGTTTACCTGATCAAGGGATTGCAGTTGCGTGCTACATTAAACCCGAAGATATTTATTTTTAAGAGTACTTTTTCGTTATATGTTGTAAAATTTCATCATGTATCCCACACTATATTGACTTATTGGAATGACCTGTGATTGCTTGTATTGGAACAGTATTTTATCCATGTCAAAGAATTTTTCCTTCTACTATGTATTTCTTTTGTACTCTAAAAAACAGAAGGTGAATTGTCCCCTATTTATGCACCCACATAGTATGTAGCTGTGCACCATTAAGCACCAGTATTAGACAGAGAGCTTTGGGTTGTGAGAAAACTATTAACACAGTCGTGTAGAAGTAGCCACTAAATTGTTATATGCAATTGTTTCAGATTTTGGCAGTATGGAAGGTGGGTTGATGTCGTTATTGACGATAGGCTACCGACTTACTATGGACGCCTTGTTTTCATGTCCTCCAGTCAAGAAAATGAGTTTTGGAGTGCACTTTTGGAAAAGGCCTATGCAAAGTAAGTAAGGTGGCTATTTTTGGTTAAAATTGCTAAGTTGTGAAATGTGACTTTGTTTTACAAAGGTGGATGTTGTGGTGTTCGCTAATAAGTAGCAATTCCGAGGTTATGCCATGTGTGCAAAAAGTTGTAGAATCTTTCGTATCTTAATATGTTAATACAAATTTGACCTTCCAAGATTTTTGGTGCATTTAGGATAGAATGTAATGGTTTNCAGGTATCTTAATAACATGTGCAGTAAAGTAGAGAATGTAACGGAAATAAGACAAAGTACATAATTGGATTCTAAAGGTAGGCTTAGATAATGATCTGTGTGTACTGTGGATTTATGTATTTGTCCTAACACACAACCTTACGTTCACTGAATTTGAGAATTGGGACACTATCCTAATAGTGCAATGCNGTGTTCCCGATTAGCCCATGTCATTATTATCAATGCACATGGGCCCACTTGAACCCATAAAGGACTCGCATCAATCAGTGGGCTTGCATAAATGTCCCAAAGTGTTTGACCTTAGTTATGGACACCCATGTGGGACACACACCAGTGAATCAGTTAGGTCTTAAAATGGAACATGGGACACACACTAGTAAATCATGTGGGTCTTGAAATGGAGCATAATACTAATCTGGTATATTTTATTTGAAGAGTAATGTAATTTTATTATGGATAATTTTAGTATTTCTAAAAAACTGAAACAAAAAATATTGTCCTAAATTTGTTNATTTTGGAATATCATTACTGTACATCAGAATAAAATTAACACAATGTTAGAGGTTCCTAGAATTGTTTTTATACAAATTTATTTGCAGTAACCGAATTTCCGTACACCCGTTTCATTCTTAATTATATCTAGTACAAACTTCGATGAAAATTAGATCAAATAAATATTGGACAAAAGTATTTCTTTATTGTGATATTTTAAAGGAAGTTAGTCTATTACTTTCTGATCCTGATGTATGCACATTGACACATTCTGAAGTGAGGAAAGAGCTTAACATAAAAGTGAATCCAGTCATGGCTTAAGTCTTAAGTCTACCAAAATTTTCACTATTTCTGTGGTTCTGTTTATCTGACAGGCCAAGATCGGTCACTGACATTTGAACCTTTTGGAGCACTAAATTGNAAATGTTAAGCTGAAAACAAAAAATGACATTAGACCAAGTTATGTGGGAGATGGAAACTTACACTGCTTGGAGGGAGAGTGGGTCAAAGGTAGTCGAGTGGTTTATTCATTTNACTTTGTATCATGAGATCATCTGGGATAACAGAGTTGATTACGTACTTCACTTTGGATCGTGCGATTGTGGGTTCAAATCCCACAACCAGAGAAACATTTTAAAAATGATCAGCAGCGATTTCAAGATTCCTGATGAGAGTAGAGATATATATCAAAATGTAGCAAATAGCAAACCAGGTAATGGATAATGTCAAACAAAGTAGTGTAGAAATTAATAAATTATTTTAAAAAATATTGGTATTATAATCTCGTGTCAATGCTCTGTATCAGACACTGTAGCAGACCAAGTACCACAAGAGATGCATNGTGTGTGCGGAAAATTTTCTGGCTGTTGGTGAAAAGAAGCTAGACTCTATCGAGCTCCAGATAGATTCTGCTGCAAAACTACAGTCCAGGAAACTAGTCGTAGAATTCTGCCGGTAATTGAGACGGTCATTCTCTGTGGTCGATAGGCCTTGCCATTTCGCGGTCACAGAGGTTCTTAGTCTCTGAATTTCACAGAAAAAGAACCACCAGAAAATNATGGTAATTTTTGGGCTCTGCTGTGCTACCGAGCAAGAGGGGTTGCTTAGAAAGCATTTGCAAAACTGTGGAATAAACCCTTTTTACATTAGTGCAAGAATCTGGAACGAAATTATTGACTGTTTTAACCTATTAATGCGAAACGAGTTAGTGAAGGGTATTAATGCAAAAAGTGTTTTATAATTCTTGCTGACGAGATGACAGACATCTAGGGTGCTGAACAGTTTTCGCTGTGTTCGTTATAGCGACTAGTCAAAGCAGCGCATTCGAGAAGATTTCCTTNAGTTGTGCCAGTCCAGGATATGACTGGAAAGAATCGGGCTGCTGTGATCATAGACAGCATAAAGAAATTCGGGGTTGATTTGTGGACAAGGCAGCTTCTGTGAGTGGACGCTTTAATGGAGTGCAGACACATATTACCAACCAGTTTCCACATTCTCCCTATTTCCATTGTGGAGCCCGTAGTCTTAAACTTGCTGTGTCTGTGAATAATTGCGTGGGCACAATGGCTAGCGTGTACAACTTCCTTAACACGCCAAANCGTCATAACGGGTGATGAGACCTGGGTAAACGTCTTGCCCAATTTGAAACAAAATTTGATACACACGCATTGATCTTCGAGAATCTTCATTTTCTTTCACAACAAAATCGCCATAACAATAAAACACTACTTCACTTAAAAGCTTGCCCACTGAAAACTAACCCACAAAGGGAAACGTAGAATGATGCAATACATGGCATATTACTTCTGAAGAATCCTCTACGCAGCNCTAGTAACCAGACAAGCGAGCATTGATTCATTGGAGAGCTATTTCGAAAGTTCGGTTTCATTTTGTACAGACNTCGTATGTGTAATACAGGGTTCGTTAATAGCATGTTGCTTTAGTATATGAAAAATTGTAAATTTTTTCCAGACTTCATGGATCGTATGAGGCTCTGAAAGGAGGTACAACATGTGAGGCCATGGAAGATTTTACAGGAGGAGTTACTGAAATGTATGAGCTTGACAAATCACCACCACATCTATTTAAAATTATGTCAAAAGCACACGACCGCTCTTCACTCATGGGATGTTCTATTGAGGTATTTTTTTTTAATTCTTCATTTTTTTTTTTCCTGATGAAACTAGACAGCTTTTACTTAATTTCTGTTTGTTTCAGCCTGATCCAGATGTTTTGGAGGCAGAAACATCCATGGGACTTATCAGAGGCCACGCATACAGCATCACAAGTGTCAAGCACATCGACATTGAAACTCCTACCGTTTCTGGGAAGATTCCCCTCGTTCGTATGCGTAATCCATGGGGTAATGAAGCCGAATGGAAAGGAGCATGGGGCGATAAGTGAGATATTTTTGTTGTCGTCACAGAATCTTTCATGATTCTTCTCAAAATCTCTATTCTAAATATAGTTTTCCATAGTCTAGAAACTTCTTGAACAGAGTTAATTCTGTGTTTATTAGTTTTTCTACTAAATAGTGACTTATATTTGGTTTTCCTTGTTTGTGTGAACCCTAACATATGCAGGCAGTCCTCCGTATAATGGGAAATTTGCATAACAATTTTTATACTCTCCAGAAATACATGTTTTGATAGAATATCATTTGTAGAATCCAAGTTTATAATTAAGCATAAAACCTTTAAAGAAATGCTTACTTTCCAGCGATATTCAAATGACACAAGAACCTGTTTCAGTGGTGCAATGTCATGAACTAGTATCAACAGCTCAAATGGCTATGTTCTCATTCTACTTAGGAATGTTCAGCATGGGAAACTAANATTAATATTCAATAGAGTTGAGATTATCTAACCTAAACAGGACCAATATATGGTCAGATTACTTTAAGTGTCATATAACATAAAAAACTGGTAGGGGTGAAACAAATAGCAAGTTCAGTGGAAGTACAGTACATTAGTAGGGGAGAGTGGGGTAAGACCGGGTGGTGGGGTGAGACCGGGTACCTGAATATTCTCTTACTTGGTGGTGCTATCCAGTGGACTGTGGCAGAATTACGTTCCACTAGACAAGAGATAGGAGCGGCCATTACAGCGTCTTGCTACTGTCATTTGCCGCAGTCCACTGGATAGCAGCACCAAGTAAGAGAGTGTTCAGGTACCCGGTCTCACCCCACCACCCGGTCTTGCCCCACTCTCCCCTACCTCACTTTATGGCACTTCACTAATGCTTGCTCCGCTCTTAAGGTGGATTTTCGGCAACAGGTAAGCAGTACAGTACATTTGTAATTTGTTAATTTTACTTTTTCTGTGGACTCTTTATTTAAGATGGAATTAATTTTTGCACTTGAATATTTTTTGAACACATCCTATTTCTTTTAGGTCACCTGAATGGCAGTTTATCCCTGCAGAAGTAAAGGAAGAAATCGGTCTCACTTTTGATGCCGATGGTGAATTTTGGATGTCGTACAAGGACTATTTGAAGCATTTCTCACGCATGGAAATCTGCAATTTGAACCCTGATTCTCTTGAAGAAGACGAATTATTAAAGGGACATAAGAAAAAGTGGGAGATGAGCGTCTTCGAAGGTGCTTGGGTACGAGGTGCAACGGCTGGCGGATGCAGAAACTTTCTAGGTAAAACTTCTAGAAGGCTGTTCAAGTTACAGTGCAGAGTAAAAATCAAGAATTTATGAATACATGTCAGAATTTTTTACTACATTATATCTGTTTTTATTTGAATTAACATCAAAAGTAGCATATATTATATTCATGCTTCAAGCACGTGATACATTTTCTCTTGTCAGCTGTTGAGAGAGAACTTGCTGAGAGTCAGCATTGCCAATAGCTACATTTTAGAAGATCATAATATTTAAATCCTTTTAAAAAAGATAAAATTTATGTTGCTTAGAATTAATAATCTAGGTATCGAATATCAATATTGTAATGGCGAGACTTTGGTGTAAAAGTCTTTGACAGTTGTTTGTGATTTTAGATTTCCGTAGAACAGAGTTTTGTTGAAACTGATCTGAGAATGATAAAAGTAATTTTTGTAAATGTCAAAGGGCTTTGCATTAAGGTACCAAGTAGATAGCTTACTAACTACTACCAATTCAAACTGCATATCAATATACCTTAATATTGTATTTGCTATAGTATTTGTTGAACAAAGCTTTATGTGTGTTTTTGTAACAGTTCATTTATATTAAATATATTGGTCTTGTACTATGAATATCCTGAAAGCACCTGAATAATTTGTGGTAGCTTCTAGAGTTGAAAGACAGCATAGTCTATGTCTTGTGTTACAAATCTTTGGCTTTCTTAGATGTTTGGTAAAAANAGTAGTGCACAAAATTAAATGGCAAATGTGTTACAAAGACTCCCTTGTAATTCAATTGTATTAATTTTTAGACACCTTCTGGCATAACCCACAGTATCGAATCACTTTGGAAGACCCAGATGACGACGATGAGGACAATAAGTGTACTGTGATTGTAGCACTTATGCAAAAGAACCGGAGGGCACAGAGAAAAATGGGTGTGGAGTGCCTTACAATTGGATTTGCTATGTACCATGTAAGTAGGAATAAATAATTCTCGCACACCTTTGCATTAGTAAGGTAAAGTTCATGAATGACCATTTTTTTCAGGTTTGGAAGGAGAATTGTGTGAATATAGCTTTCTTGTTAAGCTTAGGAGAGCTTTTGAGCTTGGATTCCAGGAACAGGACTTGCATATTTAATACCTCTGCATTTAATTTTGACTATTTTTCTCACTANGTTCTTATGTCGTTTTCTCACCTTTTATTTTTAGTGATTTTACCCAGAAAATATTGTTTTGATACCAGAGTAAATTATCAGTAAGTTGTATTTAATGTTCTGTGTTGTGAAAACTCAAATGTCTGCGTGTATTCATTGTAGCTGAAGAATCCAGACAGTCTACCAAAGCCCTTGGATATGGATTTTTTCAAGTTCCAGGCATCTGTAGCACGATCTCCATCATTCATCAACCTTAGAGAAGTCAGCTGTCGATTTAAACTACCACCAGGTGTCTACTGCATAGTGCCATCTACCTTTGAACCAAATGAAGAGGGGGAATTTCTACTCAGGGTCTTCTCAGAAAAGAAAAATAACATGGAGTATGGCTTTGTTTTTATTACTCTCACATTTTAGTATAATGGTTAAACACCAGGGGTGCAGCTATTGATTAGTTCAGAAATGTAAATAAAATTTAAATGACTAAGTTGGAGAAACTGTTAGCTAAAACGAATTATTTTAATTAGAACTCGGTCAGTGCAGTTAAAAGTGAAGGAACCACAAATGTTGAAAATGAGTTTGGTGAGACATTTTTAGGTGCTATTTATTTTGTGATAAAGTTCATATAAAATTATAGTTCTGCAATACATAAGACTTTTTCCTTTCACTAGTAATCTTACTGGAATGATAATAAATATTTTAATAGCAAAAGCACCACACTTTCCATTACTGCACTTAAGAGTGCCAACTAATGTTAAATTAGGAGTTAACTATGTGGGAACATTGCCAATGTATTTTTTCGTATAATTATAAGGAAAGCACTTTTATTGCTAAAAAAAATACCTACAACATTTTATTGCTATCAATACGTCACAGAGCTTCCTGATTTTTGGCAATGTACTTTCAACTTTGTTTTGGTCTTAAGTAAGTTTTCTATTGTACATTAAAGAAAAAATGCTCAATTTAAAAAAAAAATTTTTTTCAATATCTGGGGCATTTCCATTAATTATTAAAATATGACAATTTTGTCTATTAAACTTTATTTAATAATATTAACTTTTTGAAGAACGGTACCACTTTTGATGATAACATGTTCAGAATAACAATTAAATTAGCTTAACAGTGTTACTGATTATCGTTGCCTTATAGTTTGTTTTCAAATGTATAACTAACTGGCCTTATGAATTGATAGACTTCGATACAAGCAGTTCTTAGAAATTTGCATGAGGTATAAAAACAATGGAAAAAATGTAATTTGTGTGGTTTGATATATATTTATATAAGTAGAATGGCTTCAATTTCATCGAGTGTTGACGTACATACAGATTTCAGTTTTCTGATATTGAAAAAGCATAGATGAGACATTATCTTACCAACCACCAACGGAGTACTGTTCCATATCGAATAAAACGGTATATCATGAGTACAGGCAAAACCGCAAAACCGTGGGTTTGAATGGAGTGTCTATTTTAATGGTGGTAGAAGNATTGAAAATAAAATCACTAAGAAATGCATATATAAACAACTTATTCTTGTAACAACTGTGATGTATCTATGATGTGTTTTAGCATTATGAAGTTTAAATATTCTTACATGTTTTGAAAGTGNAATAGTGCTAACTTTTATTTTCGTATTTTAGGGAGAATGATGACGAAGTTGGAGTTGGAGAACTGGATGACAGGGTAAGGTAGTGTGAAGAACACTTACAGTAGCACTGGGAAAGCATGCTGAAAACATAAACAACACTAGCTTTGTCTTTAAGTATGCTATGACACTGGTATTGAATTAATCTGGACATCATTACTTTTCAACACTATAGGGTGTGAGTTGACTTTGAAAGGTTGTGGACAGTAAATACTACGTATGCACTCGGATACCAAAAANGTACAGTTGTGTACAGCATTTAATACTGGCAAATTGATGTAAATGTTCAGTGGAATGTCATTGTGTCTTAACAAGTAACAACTCAAGAGACACAGGTAGCCACCTTATTTTTTCAATATCATTTTGCACTCCAAAGTGTATGTACAAAATTTATTTACACATCTGTACCAACAAACCAAAACGTAAGTGTTTTTAATTGTTAAAATACGTTTACTTTATTGCTGTTTGCTTATTGTTCCACAAGTCTAATGAGAACCCAACCCTACCCAATGGGTACTAATACTTCAGGGATATTGAAATTTGCCACCTTGTGGTAGGGTTTTTTACGTCAGACACTTGTCCATATAGTCCAGCTTTTAATGTCCCTCCGAAAAGACATCTACGAGCATACCTTAATGTGTATATTTCCACTGTGTTCTATGGGATTTCAAAGGCAGCCCAATATTCTACAACAGATGTAAGTTTTTCATGTGTATAGGCTGACTTGATTTAAGAAATGTGATTTGGACATCTTGCATCATTAATCAGTCTCTTGTACAGGAGGGTTAGAAATTTGTAAACCATATTTGTTGAAAATTTGTTCAGACTGTTTTGAAGAAAGTAAGAGAATGTAATTTGATGCTTCATGCTTAAGTTGCTATTATAGTTAGTGAAACGTTACTGTGCCACACGTAATTAAAGTGAGCCAGATGCAATCTATTCTGATGCCTTGGAAGGAAAGCAGTCCATTTTGACTTAATGCATCACATTGAGAGCTACTATTAAAAAATAACCAAAATTATATTGATTGCCAAAAAGTCGGAGTCACATTGTAGACCAGGGATTATGATACCTGATTTATAGAAGGTTCTGTTCTTGGATGCATTTTGTGCATTATATTTATCTGAACAGTAAAATGTATAAGCCACATCAAGTGTAGTAAAAAAAGGAAGATGGTTGCTACATACATATATTCATAAATTACCTTTTGNAGNCTCATAAATTGGATTATAGAGAACAGAACAAATGCTAAAAATAACCTGTTAAATACTATTGGTAATAATTTTGAATATCTTAGGTTATCAATTTTTTCCATTGTCTTATCCCAGTGGATTTTAAGAAGAGTAAAAGAACTGTTACAAAATTTTAACCATCTATCATAAAGAAATATTGTTATTTTTACTACTAATCTGTTTCTGTAGACCAGTATATCTTGACTTCACTGGTTTTGAAAGAAGAACAAATGAACTATTTTTGTATCCCTAAAGTTTCAATACTTCATATTTGGACATTGAAGGATTTTGTGGTTGTTAAGAATTATGAAAACGCCACTCAACACGAATGCCATACAGAATGGTATTTGAGAGCACAAAATATTAATTTCTGATATAGAGTCAATCTGCACTTTTGAAGTTAACCTATAGATGAACCCAATAGTACTTGAACTTCATAAACTTGATCTAGAACTCGAGCTAGTTATACTCGTATTGCCGTCATTAAGCTTGGATCACAAGGAAGTATAATTTTGTGAAAATAAATAGCAACGGAAATGAACTTAAACCANTAGTTTGGACAATAGTTATCAGTTGGTTAGTTTGTGAGCAAGTACGAAGTCGAGAACTGTGAAATAGGTTCAAACCTAAATATTGTTGACTGTGACTGATAGTGGCTCAAATTTTGAGCTTGGATTCATTGTAAAATATCCTTTCAGCAGTTTACAGATAGCATTTTCAACTGTAACAGAAACCGTATTTCAACATACATGTGGGACTGATTACCATGAGTTTGTGGTACAGAGGTCTAATGGAAACTCCACCCCTGTTGTAGTGATGCTTCATGGTAATTAATTTTGCTCTCGCTTAACATATAGTCAGTTCTTTTACATCATAAACATATGAATCGGACCCCACATTCAATTTCCCTCTTGTGTTTTCAAAGTCAAACTCGTAGGATAATCCTTTACTCTGGGCAAGGAGTAACCTNGGGTATTGAACCCAACACCTACTAATCAGCAGATGAGCACACTTAGCATTAAGCTAATCTCAAGAGTTTGAATGCCTAAGCAACTGAAAACAAAATCAATCGGTGGACTAAAAGCATCTTGTAAACCAGTTTTCTGGTTCTCGTTCTTTGTATTTTTTTTTTATTATCATGTGAAAGTACAGTTGATTGACAGTCTTTCTGTACTATGCTGAAAAAAGGAAGCTATAGTGTACATAACTGAGGACTTTTACTAAAATTATTTGATGAAATAAATTTGTGTATTGCTGTCCACTAAATATCTGCAACCTTGTCAAAGTCTCACACTATCTTTCCTTACTTCACATCCTGTTAGTTAAATCTACACTGAATTATAGCATTATACTTAAAAGGGGTGTAGATGTAAGCCTTGCATGTATGTGTAGTCACACTATTTTACTGTTTTATAATTATTTTCTTCTTCTCTTTCTTGCTGTTTCTATTTTCATAGTTCTTGGTGGATAGTAAGCAGTTTGTGGTGTTTGTTTCGTTAACCATTTCTTTTTTTTCTATTTCGAATGAATTAATATTGCTGTTTGCTGACTGTTCTGGAAGTTCTCTCAGACAAAGGTACACCAGGTTGCTAGGAGCCATGCGTCCGTAAGTTCCTTTACATCCTTATTCCCTTCTTATTCCAAACCTTGGTATTACAGTTACCTTTTGCCTTTTTTTTAATGCATGTCGACACTGCATGGCTATCATTATTAATAATTAATTTAAGGTTTTAAGGTGATGGGAAATAACAATTTATTTACATGAATGTTTTAGTTGTGTTCTGTTATGAAATACACTCACCCTTAACGCTCCTGATGGCCTTTTTTATTGGTCAAATGATGATTCCACATATCACACAATATCCAAGGCGTGTGTCAGATGGATATCCATTTCATATCGAACATACACTTTGGCTTGGATATAAAATGCATATTCAATTGATATCCTTTGAATATTGTGTGTTATGTGGGATGTATAATTTATCTCTATTGTAAATAGATACGGATTCGAAATTTATGAACTGTATTTGGTAAAGATGTGATTCAGATCATTTAGAATTAAAAGAACAGTGTTAAGACATCTTTCAACACTTAATTTTGTAGTAGTTGCTTTTAATTTTTTTTTAAATATTGTTACACTGCACAAAATAAGAAATAAACTACATGAAATCAATATCAGGCCTTGGTATGAAAGAAGCATAATTATTTATGAAGTAAATTACAAGCAAGAGGACACACCATATTTATGTTGCATAGCTAGTGGGTTTTCTATTCAGTAAAAATATGACATTGAGCAGTTTACAGTATAAAACATTTGGAGTTCTCTGTCAGTTGTAGTATATTTAAAAAATTAAGCTATTGCATATCACAGTTTAACATGAATTTAGTTGAAAGTGAAGATTCGTTTTATCACTTTTCATTTCTTAATCATAACAATCTAAATTCTACCTTTTCCAAACTGATTCATAAATTTTTAATTATCTTGTTTATTGTATAAGGTATGAAACACCTTGACAGGGATATAACCCAGGACCTTTGGAACCCATTCTCCATAAGCTCTGGTTTTGATCACTGCCAAGGTTGATGTAGATTCTAAGCAGAATTAAACATCATTAATTTAAATACTTGTCTACAAATGAAAATTGCNATTTCATATAACACTGCAGACATCGGCAAAGCTTGGGGCCAGAACAGATGTTACCAGTCATTAATCATTATCAATATAATTTAACCTAAAATTAAAACTAAACCTTATTTTGACACTTACATTGAAGATGGAGGCTAATTGTACTGCTTTTGGTAATATTATTTTTTCTAAAAATGAATTAGAACCAAATTATTGTTTTAAGACACTTTCAATTGTACAATTACAATCATGGTTTANGAAGAATGTTCCTGGCTCTACACAATCTGCCATTATTACGCTTATCACAGCACAAATAACGAAAACTAGTAACAAACGCACTAATACTGAATTATAGCCAACCAACAGAGCAATTGAACTGAAACAAGCNGGTAAATGGCAAGAATTGGGAAAACTTGCATATTCGGTCTTCAGGGGCCTCCACCTACTGATGCCAGCAACTGTTATGAGGTGTGCTGTTGCCTGCAAGAGCACTGGTAACAGTACACATAGCCTACAGGTCCATTCCCCTGTGGAAGAAATTCAGAAGTTAACATTATTAAATGAAATTATTAACTAATTACACAATACATTTTTCATTCTTTTTATTATATTCCTATGCTGTTACTACCAGTAACAGTAGTTCATCATGGATACCATGCTGCTGACTGCAGTTGAGTTTAATAGTGTATTTACTATAAATATTATGAAATACTTTGTGTTTTTTTTTCCTATAACGGCATACTCATTTGTGTGGCTACTAATAATCTGCTACATTTATAAGTCAAATTATCTCAATTAACCTCTAAAGGCTAAATAAATGTCATTTCAGTACTAGCAAAATTAACAAAAAAAGAAGAAAAAAAAAACCAGTAAGTTAATTTTTATAACATGTTAATTCCCAGGTACTACCAATATGGCCTCAAATATAGCAGAGTGTTTTAATGTTTAATACACCACCATAAGCTGTTGTAAATGCTACAGCTATTAATTCCATGCAGGTGACAACTGTTCTGCATGCATCCAACACCATCTGCAAATGGTAATTGAAACCATTCACCACTGAAGCAAA
>KZ868972.1:72765-83674 GCA_003456935.1 Machilis hrabei | reverse complement strand
TACCTTTTATTTAGCAGGAAAATCTAAAAAAAGAATGCATGTTGTACTTGTACCTTCTTGTGTGAACTCTGGACATACTTGATTAAGAAAGAAGAGTTTAATCGTAAAGTAAAAATATAAATGATGTTCCATGAAAGTACGATAGAGACATAAATATATCATTAGCATGTTTATACATAGTCAGAAGAATGTACGTGAAGTAGTCGGTAATGTAGTATAGCTCTAAAAAAAAAGCCTAATAATGTACTGCCCCATTTCAGAAACCAAAAACCCTGGAGGATTTTCACGCGATGTATGTCGCAGCATGGTAGCTATGATGGATGCTGATAGATCGGGCAAGCTGGGCTTTGAGGAATTCAAACAACTCTGGATCGATGTTCGTAACTGGCAGGTAAGTCATGTTTAAAGTTAGCATTGACAGATTGGTGGGAGAAATGCTTGTGAGCCTGCCATGTATCTTAAAGGAAAAATAGATTTGGTGTTACTGTTTGCTTGAAACACTTAACTAACATATTTTAACAAGCTTCAGCCTGTACACGCCTTTAAAAATATATATTTGTTTCTGCACATTTTCTATGCTAATGTCATATTCTCGGTGACATTTCTCATAACTCGGTAATTCTAAGGTTCAAAGAAATATCTTTCTACTTGCTTCAAGGACGCATCGGGGCACTGTAAAACTGCGGTTTTTTATTTATGGCAAATCTATTATTCTCTGAGAAAGAATAAGGACGTGTAATTGAAANGTAAGGTGGACGTGAGGCAGATCACTCTGTTGACTAAATTAAGAAACGCATGCAACATAAATGATCATGGTATACAGCAGTTAGACTGTATTAGCTATATTTCGTGTGGTGACCATATATTTTTTACACCAATATTCTCAGGAAGTTCTAATCTATGTTGTAATCCTAGTCTGGCTGATGTATTTCTACAAATTATCACTTTTAAAACACCACGAAAACTCGCTATTTTTGGCAAAAGTCAAAATCATACTCTTTTTTTTTTAAATATAAAATATAAATGATGTGGACCTATCACTCACATTTTTCAGGTGACATAAAAACAGTGGCTTCAAATATACATTATTGACGACATCGTTATTCAAAAACGTTTTTTTTTAAATATAAAATATAAATGATGTTCCATGAAAGTACGATAGAGACATAAATATATCCTTGACCTAAGTGTTGGTTAAAAAATTTCATGAAAAGCAAGTATTTCTTTTAAATTTTTTCTAAGAACGCAACGTCTGCAAGGCTTATCTGACAACAGGTAGACAGCCCCCTTAACAGGTTTACTTTAAGTGTTACGTGTGTAACAAAATTGTTTTGGATTTATAGAATGTTTTTTTATAATGTGGCCGTATGTTATTTGTCCCAAAAATAACTTTAATATTTCTCTTTCAGCGTGTTTTTAAGTTATATGACCACGATGGCTCTGGATATCTCAGCTCCTTTGAGCTTCGGGCGGCGCTTAACTCAGCTGGTTATCGTCTTAATAATCACATCCTGAATATTTTAGTGCTACGGTATGGTGACAAAGAAGGAAAGATTTCATTTGACGACTTCATGATGTGTGCAGTTAAGCTGAAGAGTATGATTGGTATGTTACCTTTTATTTAGCAGGAAAATCTAAAAAAAGAATGCATGTTGTACTTGTACCTTCTTGTGTGAACTCTGGACATACTTGATTAAGAAAGAAGANTTTAATCGTAAAGTAAATCTTACATACAGCAATGGACAAAAATCTTGTTGAATGCTTTTTTTTTCTATTAAATGTTAATAGTAATTTTACGTTCAGTATACTTCATCGCGGCTTCCGAGCATTCGCAGAAGTCGTGATCGCTCTGGATTTACCGGGACGTATGATAAACCCTTCGTGTACTTTCCCCAGTGACCATTAAAAGTAATATTGTCCATGTGATTCCCTCTTCCCCATCCATATGCTCATGAGGTATGTTTATGGACACATTCCTTGAGTCATCATGTACCTTAATTACCCCTTTTTGTGTATGAATGTATTGTTTGAATTCAGTATCCACATGTAATCCCCCAATCCATGTGTTTGAGAGTAAACTCATAACTTGAGATATCTGTCACTTCTTTTAATGTTTACACCTCCAAATTATTTCCTGTAATGAGTAGGCCCATGAAATAAACATAAAAGTGTATTTGTTGTTTCCTGAGATATCTAATTAATCACTTTTTCATCACTTTCGGAGTGTTAACGTTTCAGACCTGACCTAATTAATCCAGCCGACCGCGGTAGACCAGTTGGTGAGCCGACCGGATCTTGTACCAAAAGTCATGAGTTCGATTCCGACGTAAGGCTGGGTGTTGTGAATGGCCTACAGGTTTATGTTTATGATCTCCATTACTCAAAATAAGCATCGACACCTGGTGTCAGTAAACTTGAAAATGTTCACCAAAACAATAAGAATAATTGCTACAACATGTCCCCCTTCAAACCTAACAATATTTGTCTACACGTTTTCTTTCATACTGCTTTGTTTTCGCTATAAAAATTCGTAACGCTTTATGTAGACCATCCTGTATAAAAAATAAGTTCTGTCTGTTTGGGTTATGCCGGTTTTCGGAGAAGTGAAGTGCAGATAACCGGGGGTTCTAGTATATTAACTTCTGAATTTTATGCAAATGTAGGAAAAAAGTATAAAATCTCACCCATTTTTGTCTGCTTTGAGGGTGTTTATGAGTGTGTTCACTTCTGAATGTAGGATAAACAAGAGTACTTTGAACAGCCAATTGCATTACCTGAGATATTCGTCATGAGACTTGAGGTTGGTTTATGCTAATTTCTGAATGGTGGATACATATGCTTCAGGAGACCAAATAGAAAGAATATTATCAGGTGGTGTAAACGGTACTCACTTGTCTGAATTCTGCTTCTGGAGATGTAATATAAATTCTCTTTCTGTACCTTTTTGGAGATGCAAATGCCCTCTGTGTCAGAATCTAGAAATTACGTTAGTCCAGAATGAGAAAAAAACATACTCGTAACATAAGCAGCTCAACTGAAACACAAACNAAAGAATTGAATGATGAAAACAGATTATCAAAACAAAACACAAGCAAATCTCGTACATTTTGGTATGTCGTAGTCAGCCGTTTTCTTTTTCCGGAATGGACTGCAGAAAGATGGCTATACACATTTGTCTTGCGGTCTCAATAGGCTTGCACACTGCATAATCCGACATTCAGAAGCGAGCATAAACCAACCTTTAAATAGTACCCACACGTATCTTTTATCTGATGTGAAGTCCATACATCAGTTAATTTGACCTGACCCTCTAGGTCCAGTAACAATGCATTCTGAAAGTGCTGTCAGCAATCTATTTGTATATTCACATTCTATGATGCATGAAATGTCTTAGTTTTTTATAATTCACACTCTTTTTCTTTTCCAGAAATCTTCAAAGAACGCGATCAAGATAACACAAATACGGCCACATTCACCCTTGAAGAATGGGTCGAGAAGACTCTTTATTCTTAGCCATCTGAGAGAAATAAAAACATTAGTGTACATGTGTTCATAAAGCCATATTTATTTTTACATGGTAATCTCGTGTCCTCATNGATAGATTTGTGTAGTGTTGTCTAAATCTGTTCCAAAGACGCCAAATCATCTAGCTAACAGTTAATTTGACTTGATCGTGCCTATTTCAGTTGCTTTTTCACTTTCCTTTTAAACATTTTATGGTAAATAATATGTATACAGAAGTGTTAATAAACATGTAAGCACTGTGTGTATGTTACAGTTTGAACCAGTTAAGTAGGATGAAAAAAAAAATTATCACAGTTGTGGATGGCGGTTATCTGAAACTTGTGGTTTTGAAAATCAATTAAATTATTTTTAGCACTCTGTTGAACTTGTTCATAACAGAGATGTGTAATGTTTATTATAAGGTTAGTAATAACAACCATGCTTAATTCAGGTGCATGCACTGTTAAAACTGGAAACTACTGAATTGAAAATGCAGTTAAAACACGAAATTTTAGTTGTCAGTGTCATTAATAATTTATAGTGATAGACTGACCTAATAGCATCGATGTTGATACTCTGATGAGTTACCATACTTGACATTGTATTTTAAGAGTTACTCTATTGCTAAGTATTATTTATGTAATATGTTTGACATGAAACAAGTTGTTTAATACACATTTTATATCTGCGTAATAATATTTTATGGGGTGCATTCAAAGTTTTCGCTTTACTAATACAGCAGTTTTAAAACTACGTTCTGAAGGCACACACACGGCGAAGCTGTAGTTGTGGCTAAAGATTAAACTACAAAGCATACCTATATGTTAGGCAAGTAATTTTGCAGTGTTTTATATAAAACATGTACTTTTTATATAATTTTTTTTTTACTTCTGTACTGGCATAGCTAAGTTGTTATATTCTATAACCCATCAGACGAGAAGGTTTTAGCTGAAGTAGNCGTAAATATAAATACACTGCGGTCATTTAGTTTAGCAAGCCATGAAGTGAGTACCATTAATGAAACAATTGCTTATGAATGTGAATCTTGATATTTTTGTGTTTCAGCATGTATGTGTGTGTATACTTCTTGGTGTGCTGTTGCTTACCTAATAGGTAACTTAACTTTGATAGCTCCGTTTATTTGAACGCGCACAAGTCGATAATAGGATATTTAAATTGGGCTATGAAAGCCTACACTTTTAATGATAGGCTTTTGCATTAATAACATTTACATGCAGTTCTATGCAAAGCTACATTTTACATTATAGAGTGATAGAAATAACGCCTTATTCGTTTTATGTGACCGTAAGTTGTAAACAAGCCCGTTTCCAAACTGTAGTGTTTCGTAATAGGATTATTTTAATTTTCTTTTTGTAGAGTGAATTACAGCCATCACCTATGTTACAAAAAAAAAAAGTCAAATGTTTATACCGTATGTGTATGTGTTGGGGAAATCCATTAACAATTGCAAAGAAAGTATTTGTTAAAAATAAAGCCACTACACATTTATTACTGTTTGTGTGCTCCCAGATATAATATTTTCATGACTTTGCCAATCCACTGTTATTAAAACTATATGGACTCTTGTAGGGTCTACATTTTTACTGTTCTCATGCGTTTCTGATGTGTAAAAAGAAAAACAAAGGCGCTGGCCTGTTTAATAAAAGATTATTGTTAGAAAAACATTAACAAAAACATTTTTATTTTCTGTAAACCATCATGAGTCCTCCATAGCCATCCAGTTAGAAAATTGTTGAGTTTGGCAAACAAAGTGACGAGATTAACGCTAAAAAGACAGTGCTCTGGAAATCAAACAAATATGTTCNATATGTGCAGATATTTAGTTCTAATTTTTTTTCAGCTTGTAAATATTCCCTATGGTTTTGAAATGAAGCTGTTCCAACGAGCAGATGTTCCCTATCTTGAACGGAATTTTTATAGTCTCTGCCAAGCAAAAGATGAAAACCACACTTTTCACGGAGTTATTTCTCCAAGTTCTGCCGTGGTGGACAAAGACGTGAAAATTCCCTCAGATGACTAAAGTGAAACAGGAATGGAAAGTGATGTAAAAGTAACTTGGGTTTTCGAATATCTGATTCTGATACTCGAACTCAAAAGGACATTGTGATGAAAAGGTAAACAAACAACTTTTCACTAAAAAAAAAGCAGAATACAAGGGATTTCAGACACTTCACAAATTATAAAAGACAAAATACTAGATCTTCAAAAATAAAATTCTGTTTAAACCAAGTGATCTACACTCATTGCCAAAAAAATAGCTCGCCCAGAAGCAGCCGTCATAATGGAATGTAACTTGGCGCAGACAATGGGAACGATGATGTAAACAAGTGANTACAATATCAGATCAAATAGTGCATTTATTCAGGAAAAAAATACAGATTTGCAATCTTTTAAATAAGATGTCATACCACCCCTAGCATGAAGACATGCGGCAATCCGATCTGATATGGAGTCTGAGACGTTGTATAGGCTTCTGCTCAAGATTCCACCATAACTGTTGCAATTGCTGCTCCAGATTCCTCAGATTTGATGATGGCCAAAGTTGCCGTCCCATCTGATCCCACACATGCTCAATGACCGACAAGTCTAGAGACCCGGCCGGCCAAGTAAACGTGTCCACAGCACGGAGGCAGTCCAGGGAAACCTGTGCTGTATGTAACTGGGCATTATATTGTTGGAAAATGAGCCGCTGTTGCCGCTCCGTAAAGGGAAGCACAAGAGGCCACAAAATGTCCTCAAAATACCGCTGTGACGCCAATGTCCCCCTGATCACTACCAGCAGAAACCGGGAATCATANGAGATGGCTCCCCACACCATGATACTACCAGTCCTAGAGTGTGTCACTCCAAAATGAAGTCTGGATTTGTGCTGTGCCCAGGGCCCCTCCATCCTNGGATCCGGCGATCATCCGTGTCCAGTAAAAACCTGGATTCGTCGCTAAACACTACGTGTCGCAAGTCCACAGTCGTCCATGCCACCCGCTCACGACACCACTGCTAATGAAGCCATCGATGGCGGGGTGTCAATGGTAGACAGCGTAAGGGGTGCCAAAAATGAGATCTCGTTCTGCAAGTCGCCTTCCAACCATGCGGGTTGACACGGGTATCTAGTGATGCCGCTACATGTCTCTGGATTGTGGACACAGACGCCCTTGAGTCCATTTGTGCCTCTTGGANGGTGACACCATCTTCTCATCTGGTAGTGAGCCAGGGTCTCTCGGAGCCTTTCCGGCATGTGAGAGTTCCCTCACGTTCCCACTACACCCAACACCGTCGCATAGAGTCAGAACGGTCCAGGTGGCTTGCAATTCGCAGAAGCGACTACCTTCCCTCATNCAGCCCAACGATGTGGCCTCTCTCGAACTCTCCCAGTTGTTCAAAACTGCCTCGAATTCATCGTCGAGGCATGCTCGGTGCTTACTGACCTCAACTCCACAACCACAGCTGTTGTAATGATAAGAATACGCAGATCTGTCTGCCATTTACGTGGCCACTGCCATAGCGATACTAACACCCCTGTTGACTCTTCTCGGCAACAATCGCAGTCCAATTTCAATCCGTGACATGACTACCCGTGACGGTGTTGCATGCAGACTTTTGCAGTTCCCGGATCATTAGTTCTGGGTGCGCTATTTTTTTTTTTTTGCAATGAGTGTATTTTTTTTTTATTTGATATCATTTTTTTAAATTATATCAGAAGATATTTGATGTATAACACACAAAAAATAAAATGAAACATAATAAATTAAATATAAATGTTTAAACCTTAAAAATAAATAATACCTTCTTTGAAAGGTTGAAAATCTGATGATTAGAATGGTATACAAAATTTGTATGTTGTCTCAATATATACTTGTTTTATACATTATGTCAAATGGGCAATTTTGCTGCAGTGTTTATAGAGTTAAAATATGACATTGCAGATTTGTGATTCGGAAATAACGAAACTAGACTATAGAAGATGTGATGACAATAATATTCCATGGTGGGAGAAAGTTGCAAGTTGTAATTGGAGCCAGTTCACATGTGACAACACACTGGAGAGCTTTGAAATTCTTATAAAAGATAATTGGATTAATTAGAGGAAATAATTTAAAGCAAAGGTCTCTTTAACTTCAGTGATGCATACACTACTTTTAAAAAAAATATTTTTCATCAAAAACTAATGGTCAAATAAAAAAATTACAAATGTTTTTCACACTGTGTATACCCAAGTTATTTTATATTAAACACCAGTAACAGTAGTTTGTAAGTATATCTCCGATTCCCTTTTGATAATTGTGTTAAATCAATATATTTCAACTTTATTTAGCAATTTAAAATAATATTTAAAATGTCACCTGTGTTTAGCACGCCTAGGAATATTTTTAAGCAAGTCTTCAGTGGGGCTAAATAATGAAGCAGGTGGTTAAAGTGTTTAGATTGTTGTACTACACATTTTTTGTTTCAATTCCTATTTGGAGCCGAGTGTTTAATTGTGATGTTCTCGTATCATTTCTTTGTGTATATCAAAACCTTAAGTGTATTTAAGCTTGCCCTTCAAATCTTTTTAAAGATAAATTCACTGAATTAATAGAAGATCTTCTTAATTAATGAAATTCATGTGCAGATATAAGTATTAAAAAAAAGTTTATGGTTGAACTGTACAAAAATATTAATTAATCACTTTAACAAAAGGCTGGAAGTTTAGTGTTTAAGTAATGCCTCCATTACTATATATAGAATAACAATTATCTATGTTACAAAGCGTTCAAGCATTTAAAATTGGTCCAATTGTTGCTTCAGGACGATTTAATTTTGCCACTCACTCGACACGTAGCTGGTGTTGGGTTCTTTTACATCAAACCCCTATCAATGTAACCCCACAGCCAGACTTGTAGGATTTTTCTTTACACACACGGCCCAGAGTTAGAACTTAGCCAAAATATTGGTTGTTTTATTCATGTTTTTTTCTGAATTTAATTAACGTAGTAAATGTACTAAGTCCAGTGCTATTAATTATGTTTGCATCAAAAGTGAACTGAAAATTTGACATGGAGAGATGTTAGGAAGAACCAAAAATNTTGGTGCTTATGACTAATATGATAAAATGGAATGATAAATAATTTGCAGTGCTATATTTTAACAAGTTGCTCTTCACACTTCTTTTAAGTCACCATTGCATCTTTAAATGACTGACAGGTTGGCCTAGTGGTTAGAGTGCTCGCCTCCTGATCGGGAGGTCCCGGGTTCAAATCCCGGGGCCGGCTCCTAGCCCTGGGTAAAAAGGGTTATCCTACGAGTCTGCCTGTGAAGCACTCCACACTAAGGTATGATCGTAGGCGTGTTCCGGGAGGCACGTTAAGGGCGGGTCCCATCGATAAGTGTTCGATGTAAAAGATCCCACCTCCGGCTATGTGTCGGCTGAGTGGCAAAATTCAGTTATCCTGAAGNGTCATTACGANGCNGATGGGGTCTCCATTAGACCTGAGATGTCATAACAGTGNGACCATAATCCAATAGCAATAGCATCTTTAAATCTCTTCTGAGAATTTCATTCTGGTTCGAGCATTCGAAGTTTGAGGATTCGAACCCATTATTTCACGATCCATAGTAAAATGGATTACTTATGCTACTGTGGATCGAAAGATTGTGGGTTTGAATCCAAGAGCCGGAGATAAATTTCAAAGAATTCTCAGCAGCGATCTCAAGATGTCTGATGGTGAGAGTCGAGATATCTCTCGAATGTAGGAAGTATAACTAACCAGACAATGGATAACGTCCAACTAAGTAGTATGGAAATTGGTTCATTCCTGTATGGAACAAAGGTTGAAAAACACATTTTTAAGGAAGGAATTTCCACAAGAAATTCCTTCAGCGCTTTTATTCTTTCCATTAAAATTATGTAATTAAATCCTTGGCACTCTATTCGAACATATCATAAAATATAATGCATACCACTAATGTACATTCTGTGACATATTTGTAATACTTTATACCACACATTAATTTTGTAATCGTAGATACTAGGTGAAGCGTGAAAGCAATGCTGTCAACTTNAAAGTAGGTACCAATTGTCACCTAGAACACCTACATTTTAATAAATCCAGTTTCATTGCAAACACACAAACTCACAAAACAGTATATACAAGATACACAGCAACTTCACAAAATCACATTTACAACAAAGTGTTACACCATTTGCTTTCATTTTTCTTGTGCAGAAATTTCATTCATTCTTCACCTTAAATTTATAAATGTCTACAAGTGGCACATAATCAGAAGACTAATAGCATCCTGTAGAGGTCCTGTCTGGTGGCTATTACGAAAACTATAAATTTATTTATAGTTTATGTCCTCNTTTAAGGACAGAACTTACTTACTAGCCCAGCTACAACTAAAACAGCTCCAGAATGTCTTGGCACTGCTAGTCTGTATTTGTACTTCTGCACTGTCAAAGTGTTACCACTGTTTAATTGAGATCACTACAATAATCTGTAATTAATAATTTTGTTATGCACTGTGAAGAATTAAAAAAGTCGGTGAAGAGTAGTACAGGCAGCTACAACCATCTGTTGATCAATTAGTCACTTTTAACTTGGGAAAGTTACATAAATAGTAAGGCCCATTTCCTGTTTACAGGTGATCCAGCAATCAANTGTGTCATTGCGAGTACACCATTTAATTTCTGGATATAACAGAAGTGGACCTATACAAGGACTTCTGTTGTGTAAGTTTCATGCCAGAAAACAAAGTAATGTTTACTATGTTCTTACCATGTGAGATAGCTGTTACCACCTCAAATGTGCTTAACATATACTGAAATATATGTACAAATTTTAATTTTATCACTGAACTTGCAGTGATCCTGAGAAATTTNTTTACTATTATTGATCTTTATTTCCAGAAGTTTCGTGACTTTTACGAATACAGCATCCTCGTCACCCAGTCTTCAAACGTAAACAGAGCAGTGTAGGTGTGTGCGCGATCTTTGGCTTGAAAAATTTCTGGAATGGATAAATTATTTGAATTAGCAAAGTGTTAGGCTGGTTTTTTTAAAAATACACTAACAAATAAGCAGACACACAGAAAAAGTAGGCTACCTATGGTGAGGTTTATAGAATATGTTAACATTAATGGAGAGTTTGCTTTTTTATATAAAAGGTCAAGTGAAGAAACGTGTGAAGTGCATTTAGGTCGCAAACTATTAGATTTTGTAAACAATTTTGAAGGAATGGACCAATTTCTCAATAGTCTGACACCAACACTTTAGTCACCGATACCACTGCCGATAATTTTTCTCAATAGTGTAACAGTTTGACAGATTCTACTTCTTTTGATTGTGTGGGTTTTAGTGAATACTCCCTCCAAATCACAATGACACTTGAACTTTACTATGCACTCG
>KZ868972.1:2960-18594 GCA_003456935.1 Machilis hrabei | reverse complement strand
AAAAAAACTTGAAGATTAGCCCTGTAATATAAAATTAATCTTAAGTGTCTGAGTTCATTATTTTTCATAATATAAACATTTAAAATCAGATGATTCTTTTTGAAATGCCCTGTATGTTATCCTACAGATTTGCCTGTGAAGCACTGTTTAATTTTCTTATTGTCATGATCCGCAAATCCTGAGTGTAAACGTTATTCTACACACTTGTAGGAGTGTTTCAGGAAGAGTGTTAAANGTTGAGGTCTTATCAATAACTCTTTTTATGTAAAAGGACCCACTATTGGTTATGTNTCAAATGACAGACAAATTCAATCAATGTGAAGCAGAAGAGAGGTTTCACGAGACCTAAGCTGTTAGAACCATGGTACGGTACCACAAACTTTTCCATGAGCAAGCACAAACTGAAATGTCATCTGGCAGTGAGCCAGAACCATATACCTACCAAATATACAGTCACAGGCAGTTGACCTTATAAAATCGACAGGTTTGACCTTGCCACTCGATCGTAATCGTACAGTCATCACGTTTCAGCTAGCTGCTTGAAGTTGGGCAACAGGTTGAAAGCTTTTATTTAAACAGTGATTAACTGCCACAGAACGGCATGTAAGAAAAAGCATAATAGAATCAAAACTGTACATGTTCCAGTGTCAGTGAAAGATTGGTGGCAGACAACTGATTGATCGGACAGTCAACAGAAATATATCGGTTGACCACTCCAGACGATTAAATAGTCAGCAGAATGGTTTCAGCTAGCCAACCCTTCAATGACTTGCTGCCCATTTGAAACTGTAGTGCCAGCTGATAGGTTTCTGCAAAATGCTTTAAATCTTACATTTAGTGGACGAGGTTTGGCTGGTTGTCAGAATATGAGTAAGATAAAGGTTCAGGAAGTCCACTCAGTGTTGGACAGTTATCAGACTGGTTTTAGCAGTCCAATGAAAATCTTAGAGCAGGCTGATAGGTTTCGGTGAGTGAGTATGTCACCAAGCAGCTGTAATTTTATCATATATTAAACCCCTGAAAAAGGTTAGAATAAAAGAGACTGAAATGTCAAGTAAACAAAAAAAAGTGGCCTTAAAAAAAGAAAAATTGTGCAAAAACTTTGGCTTACTTGGCAAATGAGGTCTCAGGATTGCCACATTGATACCAAGATTAATAAGGACATACCACAATGTAAGAGAATTCCTAGCTTCAGGTGATCCTCAAGTATCTGGATTACATGAACATAACAAAACTCCCAGCCAAGTGCACAAGGTACTCTATGTGATGAGAGATTTGTAAATTCTTACTAATATGTACTTAAAAAGTTATTGCCAGATCACAGGGTTTTCAAACTAAATGTAAAACTGGACAGAAAAAAATAATAAATATATATACAAACATATCAAGAATGAGCTAAGTCTGAATGCTTGCTGAACAGCAGAATTACCTGTTGCATCTTATCCAAAAAAAACATTGGCCTCTAGATAGCTAGATTACATAAGCTTACTACAGCTCCCAGCCAGTTATGTAATGCACACAATGTGTTGATAGATTTACACTTCTTCTAATGTCTGTTTTTCCGTACACTGCACACTATTATGCAATGAATAATTTGCAGTGAATGAAGTTATCAAATAAATAAGACCATGGGATTTTGAAATTATGCGACACTAATGGTAACCAGTGGTGAGGCGTGCGGTGTTTAAGGCAAGCTATCAACATTGCCAAGATATTTTTATATGGTTTCAATGATTTTTTAAATAGGTAGTGCTTAACTCTCATGAAAATAATCACCTTGGCAACAGTTATAGCTTGCTTTATTACCATTCACACATCGCCACTGATGGTAACACAGAATGGACAATGTAAAAACGGTGCAAACGGCCATACTGTTGAGTCCCACATCTCTTCAGAGAAGTTAACATTTTCTCCCACTTCATTCCACAGCTGCTCAGTCAAGTTCAGTGTCAATCAAGAGAAACCCAGTACCGTTCAGCCACAACATTTACTATTATCTCACTTGGACATCATATGTTTAGGGATAGGAAAATAAAATTAGTTAAAATTGTGTTCAGACAACTTTTATTTCTGTGCCATTATTTTTACAAAATATTTGATATCCATACAGATACAAAACTATGTTTAGATTTATGCAAACCATTTTCAAAATAAATCACACAAAGTTTGACATAATTACAATAACAAAAGTGCACAAATTAATAGCACACAGTGCTTAAGTTACAAACAGAAAACACTACGTTCAGAGAAAAGCAAAAACAATTAAAACTATGCTTGAATGTGATAAAAAAAAAGACAAAAATACAGTTTTACTCTCTCAAAAGTAGTGTAATGGACGGATAAATACAATGGACATGCAGTGCATTCTGACACTTATCAAAAGCATGTTCACTTTTAATCACTTAGTTATTCCTTGCAAATGCATTATCCAAGGAATTAATTCCCTGACATGATGATAAAAACTGTTAGAAGACTAGCTTCAGCACATAAATATTTATGATGACACATACAATAATTTTAACAGTACAAATTTTTATACTAAGTATAATTATCAGGAATTAAATGATTATTTCTGCTTAACTTCACGGATGACGACAAGGTCAAATCAACGGCAAAGAACTTGCTCAGCTGACTGGCAGCGACCTTGTATGATAAGGGTGTTGAGATCTTTTTAATGATAATCCAAAAGGCTAAAATTTGTTAATATAGAAATAAAGTAATAGTATTAAGTTTTAATTCATTGCTCAATACCAACTAATTTGAACACTGTAGTTATGACGTGCTGTTGAGATAATGCTGAGCTAAGAGTTTCATCTGAAAACGAATGGTGAATACAGGTGAGGCGAGCATCCCTCACTCTCTCTGATCAAGACCACCGCTGTGTAAACATATTCTGGATGACTCTCCAGACATGTGCGATATCCGAAGTACAAATTAGTTGAAATACACTAATCACGCGCCGAGATAGTTAACATCTTTGCAGTCAAACACGATTGACTAATAATTATGAGCTTAGAAATCCTTAAGGTAAGTGAACGTCTCAGTCTAACGGCCAAAGTACTGAAGTTACACACACACACTTNAATTCTTTAAACATCCACAGTCCCTCGATGAGATAAGCCAATCTAGGAACTCTAAGTCGACATTAACAGTTACTGTAAGTGCTCGTAATTCGACAGCAGGCTTACAGAGATCTCCAAACTTTGAGATTTTAATAGAAAATACAGGGTGGGGCAAACAAAAGTAGCCTGGAGAAAAGTTTGAATTTGTGATGTAATTTGTGCAAATATGTGTATTTTCAGAAGGAAAAAAGAAAATACCATCTTAACAATGTACTGGGTAACATAAAGTTCCGGAGTTAATTGTTCCAGTAGCCAGACGGAACTGAAAAGTATTAAAACAACTTTACACATTTATGTGGCAATTCTAAATTAAAGTAGATTTTGGAAATGACCTCCATGTGCTGTAATGCATATTGTTGAACGTTCGACGAAGTTGTTCAACCGGAATGGCAGCAATCTCAGTATTAATGCTGTCCTTCAGCTGCTGCAGTNTGCGTGGATTCTTCTGGTACACGTCCCCCTTGAGATGTACCCATAAGTGAAAGTCACAAAGCGACAAGCCTGTAGATCGTGGTGGCCATGGTCGATCACTTGTGAAAATATAGTCTACATCGTTGCACAAATTACATCACAAAATCAAACTTGTTTCTCCGGGCTACTTTTGTTTGCCCCACCCTGTATAAGGGCTATCTCCTTGGTGGACACCAGGAGTGTAGCTAGCTTGATTTCTAAAAATCTTTCAGATCTTTTGTCCACGTCTTATAGAGATACACATAGGAACATAAATCTTATTTCAGTAACTGGTTCTCCATTGCAACTGTTAGGCTCTTGTACACCAAATGTGAAGATAGGCCATAAAATTATGAAACATGAATTTTTGGTGGTAGATGTACCANGATTAGGTAATCATGAAATTATTTTGGGTAACGATTTTTTGGTAAAACACAATGTTCTGATTGACNCCGCCCACAAACAGCTGGTATTGTCTAATGGAGAAGTTATTCACAAAACAGTTGAATCTGACTCAGAGTGGTATCTGAATAAGGTTTGTGAAAAAGAAGCTGTTGCTAAAATTTGGAAATATCGTGAACTGATGGCACATACTGAGTGCATGAGAATAGTTAAAATAGGGTCAAATTTTGAACCAGGAGAAACTGTTTTAATAGAGGGTGGACAAATTGAACCATATATATACGTAGCAAGTTCAGTGTGCACAGTACTCCCACATAACAAATTATCCATCAGAATCATTAACACTTCAGAAAGATCTGTAACATTAAAACCGGGACAAATTGTTGACAAAGTTTTAACAGTTGGTCGTGACGAACGCTACAGTAATTTAATTGTCAGTTCAAGCGTTTGTGAAAACACCTCTAATCGCTTTCACACTCCAAGAGGTGAGGTGAGGTTCAACTCGCCAGACCGCTCTACTTGGCAAGTCAGCAGAAATTCATCCGAGTTTGCATCTCCTTCTCAGAGCAGAGATAATAGCTCTTATTGGTCAACAACAAATACACACAGGACTGAGAAAGAGAAACATTTGAAGCACCCATCCACGCATACAAATAGATACGCAAACACAAAGGCGAGAGAACCCTTACAAAAATCAGATTTTAAGCTTGATCATCTTTCAGAAGATGTTCAAGGTAAAGTGTGGAATTTATTAAAAGAATATTCTGACGTTTTTGCGAGAAAGATCACAGAAATAGGCCAAACTAAAATGTTGAAACACAAAATAAGAATTCATGAAAATCAGGCTCCAGTATACACTAAACCGTATTGATTGGCAGAGAAACACTTAGAGGTCGCTAAAGACGAAGTAAAAAAATTAAAAGATGCAGGTCTTATCGAAGATAGTCTGTCTTCCTGGAACTCTCCAGTGATTGTAATTCGAAAAAAGGCAGATGTAAATGCTAGTGAAGAAGAAAAATTAAGCCCTAAGTATGAAGTCATACCTGAATTCCGTAATGTCAATCGGGTCACGTTCAAGAATTCCTACAGCCTTCCTACGATTGAGAGCATTATTTCCAAATTAAAAAATGCCAGGTATTTGACCTCACTTGATTTACGTTGTGGCTATTATCAAATTCCGTTAGATTGCTATTGGATTATGGTCCCACTGTTATGACATCTCAGGTCTAATGGAGACCCCATCCGTGTCGTAATGATTCTTCAGGATAACTGAATTTTGCCACTCAGCCGACACATAGCCGGAGGTGGGATCTTTTACATCGAACACTTATCGATGGGACCCACCTNGAGGTGGGATCTTTTACATCGAACACTTATCGATGGGACCCACCTTTAACGTGCCTCCCGGAACACACCTACGATCATACCTTGGTGTGGAGTGCTTCACAGGCAGACTCGTAGGATAACCCTTTTTATACCCAGGTCTAGGAGCCGGCCCCGGGGTTTGAACCCGGGACCTCCCGATCAGGAGGCGAGCACTCTAACCACTAGGCCAACCTGTCAGTATTCCGTTAGATGATAAGAGTAAGGAGCTCACTTCTTTCTGTATTCCAGGAATCCGTGTTTATAAATGGAATTGTCTCGCTTACGGCTTAAGTGAAGCCCCATCAGTTTTTCAGTCCTTGCTTGACAAGCTTACAATGAGTCTTACTCATTCATTCACATATATTGATGACATAATTACGACATCGCCAGACTTAGACACACATTTAAACAACTTATCAGAGGTATTTGATAGATTTCGCAATGCAGGACTATGTTTTAAGCCCCACATTGGGCGCCAATTTCGTTGTTTAAGACTGTGAATAGTGACCGAATATTTTTCAAGAATATTAAAGCATCTGTCATTACACACCTAAAACCAAAATAAACAATCACTAATCACTACTCTTGCAATTGGTTACTTATCTATGAATATTAAGAAACGAAAGTGCCTGCAATTGGAATCGACTTGGGAATGACATATTCGTGTGTGGGCGTTTTTCAGAACGGAAGGGTGGAAATTCTGGCCAATGAACAAGGAAATCGAACAACTCCAAGTTACGAGGCTTTTACAGAAAATGAACGTCTCGCCGGAGAAGCTGCTAAGAATCAGGTGGCTCTAAACCCTCTGAACACGGTATTTGATGCTAAACGTCTCATTGGTCGCTGTCATATGGACCCTAAAATCCAAGAGGATATCTAACACTGGCCTTCCGAGGTAATAAACGCAAGTGGAAAACCCAAAATTGAAGTTGAATTCAAGTCAGAAAAGAAACAATTTGCTCCAGAAGAAATTTCAGCAATGGTGTTGGGTAAAATAAAGGAAATTGCCGAGGGTTACCTATCAAGTACAGTTCACGATGCTGTGGTCACAGTACCTGCCTATTTCAATGACTCGCAGAGGCAAGCTACTAAAGACACGGGAACTATTGCTGGTCTAAATATTCTTCGTGTCATAAATGAGCCAACTGCCGCAGCTTTAGCCTACGGCCTTGACAAAAATCTAACCGGAGATAAAAACATTCTCATTTTTTACTTAGGTGGTAGTACTTTTGATGTTTCAATCCTCACAATTTCTGAAGGATAATTTAAGTTAAATCAACTGCAGGTGATACACATCTAGGCGGTGAAGACTTTGATAACAGACTGCTGAACTATTTTGCTGAATATTTCAAAAGGAAGCAAAGGCAAGACATTTACGCAATCATTGTGCCCTTCATAGATTACACACAGCATGCGAACGTGCGAAGAGGACATTGTCTTCCAGTATTGAAGCAACAATTGTAGTTGACGCTCTTGTTGAAGGAATAGATTTTTCGATGAAGATTTCTCGAGCACATTTTGAAGAAATGTGCAACGATCTATCCCTTTCAACTATGCAGTCAGTCGAAAGAGCTTTAACGGATTCTAATCTGGACAAAGAGAAAATCGACGAAGTAGTTTTGGTTGGACTATCAACTCGAATTCCCAAAATTAAAATTCATTTTTCAAATGAATTTTAATCTAAAGAGGGAACGATTGTTAGTGGCCATTCACCATATGTAGAAATGTGAAATTACGCGAAGACAAGGTCCTCCATAACATATCCGAAACTCATCAAAATCAGAAGAAGCGTTTTGCAGTGGAGGCTTCCCTTGTAAACTTCGACTAATGTTCATTACAAATATCGAAAAAATAGGACTGGCTTTACTGTATGCGTTGGACGGACAGAACTAGTATAGCTAACATCAACATCATTTTATCACTTGCTTGGACGGAACAAGACACCGATGGTATAAACGGATAAAAAAAGTCATACGGCATCTTTACTTCGATAACTGGCGGCTTGGCAAATTCTTGTACTGCCTTTTTGGACGTATCTACAAATGCCACTGAACTGACAACTTCTACCAACTGAGAAAAACTGTCGGCATTAGGACGGCAATACACGCCCGTGCACCTAAAAGACAAATCCCGAGGCGGCCCGAATCGGAAGACGACACCCACTATTTTGGCTTGGGGATTGGCCAATGAACCTATCATAGCATATGCTATCTCAATGTGCAAACTGAGAACAATATTTGCACACACTGGTATATTTTCTTTAGCTTGAGAAATACTATCCATTACAGGAAGCCCATCGTACAATACTTTCACCCAGTCACTTGTTTTGTGGATGTCGGCATTTCCGAAAGCTCCGACAAACCTATCGACGGTAGCTTCCTCTGGAGGCCCACCTAGTAAGAGAGTGAGAACTTCTGATTGAATAGCTTTACACATAACACTGATATTAGTCAAAGTTACCCCAAAGAGGCAGCCTGACCGGACCTCATACCCGAAAGTCACGGGCAGTCTCTCGGTTGCATCGCAACGATCGCCACTGCCTGCACTTAATACTGTAAGCCACTTTTGTGAATCAGTATTCAATTCGATAGCCTCTCGTATGTCACCTTTGTCAATTTCATGCTTTACTTTGATACCTAGAATAACTGGTTTCCCCCAAACATATCCTGGACTTCCACTACGGTAAAAGATCTTCTCATCTGTGATCCACTGAAACACAAAGTGAAACTTCTGATGAAGCAAAGTATCTGTATCCGTAGAATTTTCTACTGTTGTCGAAATCAGAGTCTGGACGAGTCCTTGACTTCCATTGTGTACAAATACAATTGATAATTCCTTCAGCATATTAAGACATCTTCCGTCAACAAATAATGGACTTAGCAAACTATCTTCTTCGCTGCCGTTATTAGACCAATGACTGCCATTACCCTAAAGGAAAGAGTAAAAATTTATTTTAGACTTACATTCAAAATTAGTGAAACTTCTTTTAAGTAAAACAAGTTCACATCAAAAGACACAGCTTTTGCAAAGAGAAAACATACAATATAACATATCTTAATAACAGTAAGTTGCATGTATTATAAAGCATCTAAAGGCTGACTTTAAAAGCTCGTGATTTTTGTCTGATAATTTTATCCCTTTACTGCTACAAGATCTAGGCTTCATTCTAATAACATGTTGTGTTCAAGTAAGAAAAATGCAAACATATTCCCATCACAGAAAATAATCGGTATCTTAGAAGATGGTACGTACTTGGGAATGTTCCCCACTGGCTTTACGTACACATGCGGCGACCACTGTTTTTCCCATATTTATATTATTTGAGTTTATGATCCTATGATTCTGACTGCATCTAATGGGTCTGCATTGTAACAGTGCTTCAAGATATGTAATTTTATCACGTAACACATCCCTGTGTTGGGTTCTCTTACATTGTACACTTATCAATGGGTCACCACTTGTAACGTCCCTCCTGCCTACAAACAGACTAATAGCATAACCCATTTTTAATCACACAACAGAGTCGAACCAGGAGCTTTGATCCGACAACCTCCAGATCAGGAGATCACTCTACCATTAAGCTCAGGTGTTCAGATGTTTGGTTTTTCCATTGCATATTCATTTTTTATGATAAACTACAAAAGGAATAGCAACAAAACACAAATTATTTAACTGTATCATATGTTACAAATTTCAATTATGAGCTGTATGCCTTTCTTTACATCCAAAGTATTAGGATCCTTCTTTGAAACTGGGAACACTTGTTTATCTTAATTAAGGTTTTGTCCGAAACTTTATTAGGAATTCATATTAAAAGTGTTTGATAAAAACAAGTATCATCTTACCTTACTCAGTCAACATGTTTTCTGCACATGAATTTTTGCTGGCAGATCTCACCAAGCTTCTTCAGATGTCCTTCTTTCTTTATGTCATGAAAGCTCTGTTCATTTGTCCTGTATTAAAACTAAAATTCTTAACTTACTGTTATATTGTTAAAAATGTTTTTGGTGCCCCATTATCTGTCAGAATGTGTAAAGGAAAGTTCTGGGTTAACTGGCGGTTTGCTCAGCTGTTTTGTTTTTATGTCACTGCTTAGAGTCAAGGCCTAGGAAAACTTCCAGTGAGAATGTTGATAGTAGAGGTGGTGGCATCCATTTTTCAGGGGGATTGTCCAAATCTTTTTCTTTTTTGAATAAATCCTGCCATATGTAGTCTAATGGTCCATTTTCTTGGTTTATATTATATGTTTGCCAAATCTGTATGCTTTCATAAGAATTTTGTTCAACCTGTGTTCTTGCTGATTGTATTATTTTACTATTTTCCCAATTAGGTATGTGGTTGTTTGTTTTGATATGAACTGCTAATCCTGTGAAACCTTTTTTATATTGTACATCTTTTTTAAGTTCTACTATGTGTTTTTTGAAATTTAGTTTTGTGTGCCCAATGTATTTTCGGTTGCACTCGTATTCAATTTCGCAGATACCAATTTCATGTCTTCTGGGGGTTTTCCTTTGAAACTATTGAAAAATTCCAGAACTTTATTGGGTGGTTTGGTCAAACGTTGGATGTCAAATTTCCTATAAAATCTCACCAGAATGGCCTTGACTCTAAGGAGTGACGTAAAAACAAAACAGAATCGCACTTCCAGCTGAGCAAACTGTCAGTCAACCCCGACTTTTCTTTATACAGTCTAACAGAAAATGGGGCCCAAAAAGTTTCTAATAATATAAAAGTAAGTTAAGAATTTTAATTTTAATACAGGACAAACTAACAGTGATTTCATGACGTAAAGAAAGACGGAGATCTGAAGAAGCTTGAGAGATCTGCCAGTGAAGATCCATGTGAAGAAAACACATTGACTGAGTAAGGTATGCTGGTACTTGTTTTAAAAACACATTTATACTTAATGGAAGATGTTTTAAATTTTACTGAGAAAATTCGTCTCCGTCAGCGGGGATCAAACCCAGGAACCTACGTTTAATACTTGTTTGTGTGTTCCATTTACAACACTGAAGGTAATATGTAAACTCAAAATCAGTTATCGAACAGCACCATCTGTTATACAATTAACTAACAATGTAATAAGCTAAATGTTTATCAAACCCTTTGTACATCTACAGAAGTAACTAGACAATTACTGTACTTTAATCTGTTTGGAAATTTTGATTAGAGTATTACAGATTATGCTTAAATACGCTCTACCCAGTTTTTGTTAGTACAGTTAAAGCTCCCTTCAAAAGACTTATAATCCCCTCCGTTATAGCACTGGCAAGAAGATTTCCTAATTCCTAGGCTTGACATATTTACAAAGTTTTCCAAAATTAAGAATTCAGAGTTAAAACTTCTGAACCATATAATCCTAGCTTATTAAAAATAAATGTAAAACAGTAAGTACTGACCGTGTCTGTTATACCCAAAACTTGTGCAATCCGGGTGGCATCGTATCGTGGGTTTTGCTCACAATCATCCTTGTTTTGAGGAACAGGAAGTGCACACTCGCTTTCAACAGGATTCAAGTAGGTAATCACTGAGAAAGGACCACACAGCTGTGATGTTGGTAATGAAACCGGTATATCTGAAATGAAAATAAAAATTAACATACATACAGTACACAAAAACATACAGAACAATTAGTTAAAATCTACAGTATCTGTTCAATATGACTTAAACCATGAATGACTTCACTGATTTCAAAACCAGAAATAAGTCATAACTTCACTGTTAACAGAGAGACTTGCCAGAACAAGGCATATCCTCACTGAAATGACTCAAATTCAGCCCACAAAACATTATCCAAATATATATATATATACACACACACCGAAGAGCCTAGGGAAATGAGCGTGCCTGTAGAACCAACAATATCATGTGTCAAGGTCACAGAGCCATATATACACAGTCCCATACCTGGCT
Organism: Machilis hrabei; assembly: GCA_003456935.1. Classification (NCBI taxonomy): domain Eukaryota; kingdom Metazoa; phylum Arthropoda; class Insecta; order Archaeognatha; family Machilidae; genus Machilis; species Machilis hrabei. The sequence continues at coordinate 7,342 of KZ868972.1, read as the reverse complement.
TGCTATTAGTAGTGTTTCCGTGTCAGAATTGGAAAAGCTGCCGATATATCAGTTTGATAAAGGACAAATTGTGATGGCACGGCGCCTCGGAACGAGCATCTCCGAAACGGAATGGCTTGTGGGCCGCTCACATGCCACTGTTGTGAGTACGTATCAAAAGTGGTGCAAGGATGGGCAAACGACGAACCGCCGTCCAGCTGTGTGTCGACCCTAGCTCACTGATGCCAGAGACCAGCGGAGACTGTCACGCATTACTCATAGCGATCGCAGGGACACAGTGAGACAAATCACCCACAGCTACAACAGTGGTGAACAGGGCAATGTTTCACAGCACACATAGTTCATAGAACCCTGCTGCATATGGGGCTGCGAAGCCGTAGACCCAGTCGGGTCCCATTGATGACAGCGCATGAAATGGGCACAAGATCATCGACATTGGATTGCGGATGATTGGAAAAAAGTTGCCTGGTCCAACAAATTTAGATTTCTGGTACATCACTAGATGGTCGAGCGCGTTCGCTGATTACCATCGGAGGCTAAGGCACATGGATGTACTGTTGGGCGTAGACAGGCCGGCGGAGGAGGTGTGATGCTGTGGGCGATGTTTTCATGGGAAACTTTGGGACCCATTATCCCAGTAGATCAATCCTTGACAGCTGTCAAGTATCTGAACATCGTTGCGGACCAAGGTCACCCATTCATGTCAGCTGTGTTCCCTGCTGGTGATGGTCATTATCAACAGGACAATGCGCCATGTCACAATCCCAGAATCGTCAAGGAGTGGTTTGAGGAACATGATGGCGAATTTCATTTAATGCCATGGGCTCCAAATTCACTGGACATTAACCCAATTGAACATTTGTGGTTCGTTTAGAGAAGAGGATTCGCGCTACAACACCTTCGCCCCGAAATATAAGGGAACTGGAGGACCTGCTGTTGAGCTTATGGTACCAGATACCCCAGGATACCTATTGCCATCTCATAGAATCGATGCCTCGCAGAGTAGCCGCTGTTTTGCGGGCTAAAGGAGGTCCTACATCTTATTAGGTAGGTGGTCATAATGTAATGGCTCTTTGGTGTTTTCAGCAAAATCCGACAACACCGTCCACGTTTCAAACCAGCCACCTGTTTGCAACCATCTATTTCAACAGTACCTCTCGAACCACGTAACAGTACACAAGTGAAATCTTACGTCCGCTTTTTAAATTTAATTTATAAGTTTTAATCTTTTAAGCGTGGAAGTGAAGTGAAGTNGATTGACGCTCTCCGACTATACTTTCCAGTATAAAAGAGATTAGAATAATAGCAACATGGGAAACAAACATCAACGGTCCCAAACAGTGACAACTCTTCACAAGTGACAGTCTTTCTAAGATGGCTTCCTCGCTGACGACATATACAAGACAGTGNTTTNCTGATGAAGCCAGAGGTGGAAAACTCGGCGAAATATTAAAGTGACAAAGTAGATGGTCAAAGGTAAGAAATTTCTTTTCTTTTTTTAAAGTAATCATGTGTGCCTACACCTGTTTCCGTAAAAACTTAAAATATTCAAACTGATTTAAATAGAAAATATCACTTTTTATTTTAAGATTCTTGACAACCCACTATCACAACAATTCAACTATAGAACATCATTAACAAAGTATTACCAACTTGTGTTTCCATTTTTGTTTAATTTACACAAGCAATCAATGTAACACATCGGTGATAAGTGCCTAAAGTCCAGGGTGACTACACAGTTATTGCTATAATAAAACAGTTTTTCAGTTATTACTTTTACGATTACCAACATTTTGTTAAGGAAAATAAAACATCTAATATGTGCAGTACTTACATATGAAGTTAATATCTTGGTCAGAAGTTGAANACCATAATGAACTGCCTGCTTGGTACTGGGCTGTGCTGGAAGGGCTCTGTGTCCCAGAAGAAGAAAACCATCCAAAGTACTTTTTCTGTGTGGATGCCAGAAGTGAATCAAATTCTTCTACTGATGTTATAGGCTGTAAGACGAAATGAAGTGAACCGATGAAGGCAGCATTACATTGGGGGAAATTTATGAGCATATCTTTGCTTGCATAGAAAAAGTATCTTTCTAGTAAAACAGCTATTGGCCAAACAGAATCAACTGCTCATGAATAAGGATTTGCATAGCAGTTTGGCCAAAAAGGTTATTTGACTAATGCTGTACGAACGACCTTAACAATAAAATTTATGAAATATACTTCTGTAAATTTACTTTTCAATTATAACAAAATAAAATGTGTTATTATTACCTGTCTATCGAGAAATNGTACACGTTCAGGGAAGTTATCCTTAATTATGCAAAACATTCCATCCTTCACTTCAGTCATTTTGTACTCAGTGTTATTCCTGTACAGAAAGTTGGTTTGATAGCAGTATCTTTGATCAGGAGTTACAGGACTGCGCTCCAAACATTTTGAAAATGTTGTCCTGTCTTCGCTCGAGCAGTCTGCATCACAGCAGCAATTCACGTCGCACAAAGGTACCGTTAAATCACAAGTGCAAAAGTCGCCTTCAACAAAAGAAAATGATTCTGATTCTTGCTCTTGAACATCAGGCAAAACAGTGGCATTCATCTGTGTTGGGCTTTCTGAAGACGCTTGAGTCGGCTGCACTGTCGTAGTAGCTGAATCAATCAACACTGAGGAATCGTTTGAACTTTCTAAAGAACTTTCCGTAGTAGAATTGTCTGCCGATTCAGTAACGTCTAAATCTTCCGTTTCTTGAATGTACGCTGTACTCAAACTTGAATTTACTGCATTCTGTAGCTCTGTTACGTTAGAACTTAAAAATTCTTTTCCGCCAACATCAGATGTGTCATTAACACTGTTTGGTACATCTCTGAGGAAAAATTCAAGAGGGTTTCCTAGCACGGTTTCAATTTCTGAAACCTTTTTTCTTGATGTCGTTGAATTTTTAGGAAGTACTTGTGGCAATGCACCTTCATTTAAGTTCATTAAAATGAACCACAGAAGACAATGAAAAAATATAAAAGATGATTCTTTCATTTTGTTGGCTTAATATTCCACACCAAATTTATCAAAGTTTCTTAAAATGATCCCTAGTTCCAGATGAACTTTTCCCATAGCTTCAGTTTGAAGTCTAAATCTATCATTTCCTGAACAGACCAGATCTTGAGACCTTAGTTGTGGAGCTCCCCCAAGAAAGAACTGAGTGATCCGTTCCTTTAGTGAACCTGGAAAAAACAATAGACGGTAGTATTAAACATTTGCTTATAGCTTATCAAAACTGTTAAGAAAACCTACCACTGTGATTCGAACNCACAGGCTACCATGTACAGTGTCCCGGTCCTTGCAAGGCAAGCTTTACACACCTTGGCCAATGGTTAAAAATTAATTCCAAACACTAACAGGAGCATAACAAGCTACATTTCACTGGCAAACGAGTTTCTGTTTTATTCATGTAATTGTGACGAAAGTACCCTTAATAGTAATNATTATTTTGCTAATGGCATAAAAGCACATCAGCTGGATAAGGTAGAAACACTAGCTGAAATAATTTGTCACTACTCTTTTGTCTTTTTAAGTTTCTAAAGAATATTAGCCTACAATTTTTAAATTCACAACACTCTAATGGCAGCATTACGTTATATAAATCCTTTCTTCCAAACCGTGTGTCCAAATGGATTCCAGCATGATTTTGATAGTGCCTCACCAAATTAATTTTGTCGGATAGAAAATATTATATATCTTTCCAAAACTTTCCTGCAGAACTGATATGAGAACCAATCAGAAACAATCTTGCATATAAGACATAATGTAAAAAGCCAACTGTTGTGCTGTGGTAACAGAGCAATGTAGAAATGTAAACAGTACCTACTGAAATAAAAATACCCAGGAATATCTTCTTCATAACGCCATTATGAAAGATAGCCTAATATGCTTGTGCAAAGTTGCAGTCTTTTGTTATTTAGCATAGTTATGCCTAGACCTAGAGACACTAATATTCACTAGATAAGTGTAACCAGAAAGTTTTTAATTGAATTTGTGAAGAATAGTAGGAGTCACAATTGCTCACTATCTTATTTTGATTATGATAATGTGTTNTTTGACACCCCTTTGTCGGGATCATTTCTGAATTTGAATTGTTTATTGTCTATAATTTTACAAATTATAGACACGTNAAATTACACATACATACATAAAATACAAATAAAAATATTTATCTTCGATGAACCTTCGTCAGCAATGGACAAATAACCATCTATATTTTTTTCATGCATTTATGGCAATGAAACACCTAGGCCCGTATTCACAGTCGTTTTGGAGAGTTACTAAATTGAAACTAAACTGTGATTAGTCAAATCTACAAGTTTTCGTATTCAGAGACCGTGATTAGCG
>KZ868971.1:9721-20402 GCA_003456935.1 Machilis hrabei | reverse complement strand
CCAGGGCTAGGAGTCGGCCCCGGGGTTTGAACCCGGGACCTCCCGATCAGGAGGCGAACACTCTAACCACTAGGCCAACCTGTCGGTCTTATGACCTTAGAGCACAGAGCACAATTTGGTATTCAGGGCAGGAAGAGGGTAGGTCTGAGGCTCTAATCTGGGAAGTAATGCCCAGATTTGTGTATCGTAGAATCTTCATCCAGAAGCAGTGCTGCAAAACTATCATATAGTGTTACCACTATCAGTTTTATAGATTTGGTATTTAGACATGAAGACACGAAGATAAAAAAAAGTCTGAATAATACACCAACAACAATTGTAAATGTATTAGATTGCAGTTAAATAAACACATCTTGTGAGTTTGGGCAGTGCTAACTCAGAAATAATGACCAAATTTGTTTATTGCAGTTCCTTCAGCTAGAAACAGTTTTGTAATGTAACCACTTTTTAAATGTTTTATATTGGTAACATTGAAAAATAAATGCATTTTGGGGAGTTTCAGACTGTGAATCTCAGATACAAAGTTCTAAAATTTACATTTGTAAAATATGTAGGGTTCTTAAAAAACACCTGATTAGTAAGTACTAAAAAAGTTGTTTTCCATACTCCTTTCACCAATTTAATTGCAGCAGTATTTTGGGAGCTTTAAATGGATATATTACTTAGTACATATGACAAACACTTCAAGAGCTTGTTTAACTATCAGTGCCCAAAACAAAATTAGATTTTTTGACAATTTTGTATTGCAATAAATGAAAATCTATTGTGACAGAAGTGCTAAAACTTCATACATGTCCAGGAATAAATAAACACCAGATTTGAAAAAAATAAAAAAAATTTTCTGTGTTGATTTAAAATTGAATGGTCTTGTTACTTTTTCACAGTTTGTTTGCAATGACAAATACTACCAAGTTAATTTTTCTGTTTGTATACACATAAATTTTGTCTTGTTTAGCTGTAAACTTGATTGTAATTGTAAGGTGGAACAAAACTGGGTTTTATTAACATATTCTGCTCTTTATTTCTTGTTTAGAATGAAGAATTTTCAGATGAAGACTGTTCAATTGTTGATGCACCTTTTTCTCTTCTGGACAAGGTAAATATTATTCTACAGCAACTAGTTTTGTTTTTCATTGATTTTATCGTCGTTAGCCATTTTAACTGTCACTTTTAGGTATATAATATCATACACTTCACAATTAGTAGGGATTCTAGACTATAAAGGAATGTATTATATTTGAGTAATATGGGTCGTTATATGGTTTTAAAGGAGTATTTAATAAGTTTTAAATAAATAGGGCAAGTTGTAACCACGAATATTGATTAAAATTAGGAAATGGTATCTCTTTACCGTTCTGTTTGTGTTCTTTCATATTTGAAGGAGGGCCTCAAGTTGCCTGAGGCAAAGTGTATGTCTGTGTGTTACAAACAGCTGATGGCAGAGTGTTTTGGAAGGGTATAAGAGCTGCAATATTAAATTTTTCAAAACGAACTGGGTTTGGCATGTGCATTTAACAAAATATATACTTATGTAATGAACTACTGATGATTAATTAGCTATGAAGAAGTGGAAAAGGCAATAACAACAATAATCACTGGACTATATTTTCAAGCGTAGCGATACTATGTAAAGCGTCAGTCAGTCGACGGAAGAAGCCGAGGAGAGTATGACAATACAAGAATTTATATGAATCCAAGAGAGTCCTGTTCTGTTGTATGTGTGAAGCTAGCTAGACAGATGTACCGATTTCATCAAATTTATGCCTAACGTTTCATTTAAAACAATGGCCTAATTATATCACTGATGACCAGCTAAAAGTTAATAGCATCAGTATAGCATTCATTGACTGCGAACTGAATTTGGACTCAACCAGTGAAATTTATCATCAGACTTGTAAATAACTGAAGACGGCAGCAGCAAACGGTAAGACCTAACCATGTATACCATTTACCCGAGATCTCATGAGATTTAAAATTTTATAGACTTTTTGACGAACCTATGTGAAGAAGCGTGTGTTCTAAATTCACATTAAATCCCATGCATGGTAGCATTAGATTTTACTTACCACGATTATACTTGCTGAGTGTTTAAGGGGTGTTTAGGGGGTTGTGAACAGAGTTGTAAATATTATGTGGGTGGGTATGCATATTATGTGGGTGGGGTTTGGTTGTACTGTTTAGAATAAAAGCTCAGTTTTCATGTTCATAATTCCCCGTGCCTTATTTCTGGTTTCGCTATTAGAGTTTTGTGTTTAGTCGACACTGGTCAATATATTGTAAAGTATAAAAACTTTGGTTTGTTTTAGGTAGTTGATGAGTAATTTTAAAATAACTGCTTTAAACAATGTAAACCTTAGCTAAAACTGAATTAGGACCAAAATTAACACGCTACATCATTTTAAAAATTTTGTAAATATATCCTATCCTTGATCTTGTCTGCTATTTTCGGGAGATTTCACATCGATTGATGACGAATAATGAAGTTAATATTAAATACAGACACAGTGCAAACTAAGCTGTCTCGTGTTGATTATAAATCTGTGATAAATATAAAGTATCACAAATGAAATATTAACAAATATGCAAATATCTTCTAGTCGCAACAAAATATATATGGAGTCTTTTTTATGTTTTGTCAGAAATACTGTAGGCAAACATTATTATGTTAATTGGAATAGGAAAAGAAGTTAATTTCCGTACACCGGACCTTAATATTTTGCTGTGATGTACCCTTCAAGCATCATCAGAATAGAACCGGCAAGACCTCGTTGTTTGAGTGTGTGTCGAATAATGAAATGAAGAACAAGCAAAAATTAGTTTTTAAAAGTTTTAAGTGAGGGAAGTGTATTCGTTGTCTTTCAGCTATTTAAATATCGTATGTAAAATGTATGTAAACTATGGAGGTTGCAATAGGGATTATAGTGACAATGAGTTCACAATAGTGACAGTTTCTCCAAAGATGACTTCTGTGCTAACAACAACGAGGTCTTTATGGTTATATTCTGACAAAGCTTCAGGGGTACATCTCAGTGAAATACAAGGGGCAGTCAAATAAAAAGGTGCCGACGTTTGCAGCGGAGAGGCCTGTTTGTGTCTGTACAATAGAGTGCAGCATTTTGTTGGTTAATGTACGAGTCATCTTGCAAACGTGTATCGTTACCACCCGATCACGTGATTTTGAGTAGTGGACGCGTATAAAGAGGCCTGTCTGTTGTGCTTTCGTCCAGTATACGGTAATAATGTAGTCATGGCGTTTCAATTGGAAAATTTCACTGTGGAAGAACAGCGGCGTGTAATAAGATTCCTAATTGCAGAAGGCAACACACCTAATGTAATTTTCCAACGCATATAATTCTGCGCACGTGGAATTCGGCAGACATGGAATTGTGTGGACATGGAATTATGTGGACACTGACATGGAAAGAAAATATCATTTGATATATTGCATGTAAAATAAATTATTGATAGCAGTTACAAATGTGGCAACATTGTTGAAGTTGAAAAATTGAGTGGTGGTTTTAATGAATTAAATCAATCCACAGGTAAGGGTAAAGCAGACAAGAAGTACAAGAAATGTGAGAAAAGTGACTAGTGTGGGCACCAAAAGTTTTGAAGAATGGCTAATTATTGATGGTTTTAGACAGTGTATTTTATTGATAAAGACAATTTGTCCGTACCTATAGGATGAGTGGAGAAATTTGTAAAGGTAGAAAGGCACCTGTTGAAATTGGAAAGAAAGTATTTTATATGTTGAACTTAAAGACTGTGAGCTAATGTGCAATAGCATATTTGCAAAATTTTGAACTTTGCTGCAAAGAACAGCCCTGTTTTGGTCGGTGAGTTTCCATCCCTTTACAGTAGGACTCTTATTTCAGTCATCTACTTCACTCTTATGTGTTTCGCTCATTTTACTGACCGAATAACATTCGATCAAAAATGACCGAATCGTTTAGTTTCAGTTACTCTCGTCCCCCTGATATTTAATCACTTGTGGAATACCAATTGAAACAATTTCAGATACAGTAGTTTTTATTGCTCTCATTTGATGATGAGTCCCTGATCTCGACTGAAAAAAGCTATACGATCTGAGACAATATTGTAAATGATACCAATTCGTCATGCAAGTCTTTCCAATAGAAAGAAAGTACGGTGAATGGACCGTTGAGTTGAGTGGTGTTAAAGTCAAGAAAGCACTGCATTGGGGGGTGTTGGTTACCTGTAATTCTGTTGCGATAGCATAGTTCACTTCGTGCGGACAACAGTCCTGAAGCAGACTTTTTGCCGAGATCAGTCTTCAGTTCCTGGCTCGCCCCCGATCGGGAGATCCCGGGTTCAAATCCCGGGGCTGACTCCTAGCCTTGAGTATAAAGGGTTATCCTACGAGTCTACCAGTGAAGCACTCCACACTAACGTATGATCCTAAGTGTCTTCCGGGAGGGACGTTAAAAGTGGGGTTCCATCGAAAAGTGTTAGATGTAAAAAGAACCCACCACTGGCTATGTGTTGAGTGAGTGGCAAAATTCAATAATTCTTAAGCGTTGTTACGCTGCAGAATAGGTCTCCATTAGAACATTGCAGTCAGAACCGTGGGACCATAAACTCGAATAACTAAAGTAACAAATAAATTCCTGGACATGAAATGCCCGGAGGATGAAAATCGTGTAACTCGTGTTGGCAATATTTCATGTACGATCCAAATGCAATGCGAGACAATGCAACAAGTTTATGTTTCTGTCAGTACTAAATTGGGATTACTATTGCATGTCACGGTTCAGAGGTATTTTGTTTGTGCATGTGTATTCAAATCGTGCACAGTTATTATTTATGTTTAGGCCCTATATAGTATTGACACTGTGACAGACAGAAATACTACGGCTGGAGGTGAACACTCTGTTAATAAAGGTGCAATGCACACACCTTTATGGGGAAAAATATAATATTGTTTTTTTCTGACATGATTCACACGGTAAATAAAAAAAAGCTAGTATTGGTTCAGAACCGAATTGCATGGATTGATTCCAAACTGAAATGGTGTCCTAAGCATTCATATGAGTTAAACACCCAGCACCCAAATTCATTCTAAGACTATTTACATTACCATGCCTAGTAACACTCCTATTCACTCGCAATTTTAGGTTAGTGTTGGTTGTCGGAAGACAGAGGACAGCAAAAAGTAATAGTTTTCACTACTTCAATATTTCCAATAGGTCTACATGTGTGTTTATGGGTTAATATATGAAAATGGGAGAATTTGAGCTTTTTTTTGTGATCTAGTCACAATCAGGTTTTATTTATGTTCATACATTATTTATAAAGCTAAAATAAACATTTGCACAGATCATGAACAGAAAAATTAAGATTTGCAATAGGTTTTAACAAACTCTGTCATAAAAAAAACATTTCGGTAACATTTTTTTCTAATTTTTTGTTTTTTTCGTTACGTAATATTGTTGAGGTGTGATTTCTGATATTAACTTGTTCAGGGCTACAGCCTTAAAAATAATACTAGTTAGAATCAACATTAGATAAGTAGTCATTGTTTAAGATCCAATCAAACCGTTTTTTTTTTAACAAATATCATTAATGTACTTTGGTTTTGTTGCGAAATCACAATAAGTATCCACATGAAATATGTGGGAAAATATAAATGCCAATCTATTTCAATAATGAAAAAATGTTTTAGGTGAATATATATTACTAATAAATTCTAATTTAATTTTTCATCGCTGTTACAGAAACGATGCAATAAAAGAGTATGCCAAACTTACCGCCTCCCATTTCATCAGAAGCACTGTGAGTGAAGAAATAATCACATAGGCGGTGCTCTAATCATAACCTTCTAATTAGAAACAAAAGAAAATCAGAAATANTTTCTACCCCTTATGTAAACAAGGTTGCAAAATCGAAAATATGTGTGGGGACTGTTACCGAAATGTAATTTTCGAACTTTAAGAGATAAAGTTTTTTAGAAATTAGGTGATTTAAAATACTTTTACATTGGTTTCTTATAGAACTTGCCCATTTCTAAACTTTTAAAGCTATGTTTACTTTTAAAACGGTTCATTCTTTAAAATATCAACTGGGTACACAAATTGTCCCATTTTCATATATTGACCCTTATTACCGTTACTAAACACACCACATTTCAGGGTGGAGCCAAATGCTATAGGATTCGTTAAATTCAGAGCCTCTGAAAAATAATTGTTATTTAATATATGATTTTGGGCAGATGTAAGAAAACTAAATGGAAATACTTGATTTTTAGGTTAGTTTGGTTAGGTTAGGCAAGGTAAAGTGATTATTAAAGCTTTGTTAAAGATAATAAAATATAAATCGCTACTTCTGGGTATGCTCAGATGTCGCGATCGCTTTGGATCTAAAGGTACGTAAGAGCTACTCTTTCTGTCCCTCTTCTGTTTCCTTACCCATATTAGGCAAGTGAAGGCTAAAAAAAGTAGATTATTCTCACATTTACCACACAATTCCAATATGACAATACGGGGAAGGTATGTGATTAAAATAAGTTGTTTTCCCTGCTATAAACTTGTGCACGATGGACCTGCAAGTGTGTGTGTTTGCGGTAATTGAAGACACTGCGAAAGAACCAAATTCAGGGTGGCGCCAATATGCTTGCTTGTCTGTCTTTGCCATACATCCTGTATCTCTGCTATACATCCTGTGAAAGACAAGTGGAACATCAAAACGATAAAGAATATTCTCAATCTTGCAACACAATTCCCATCACAGTCTTTCAATTATTGTGCTGCACTCTATGGAATTTGTATAAATTCCGTTAAACACTCATGAATACGGGAATTTGCCTGTTTAGGCTAAAATACTCCAATTTCCTTATACCCACAGCTGACAATGAAGAGTTAATATAAACGCATTTAATAAGGGAACAGTTTGCAAAATTAATAGAAGAGGGAGTGATGGGCCGCACCAAACGAAAATCCCCGTCGTAATAGAGCAAAGATTAACCCCAACCCCTCCGATATAGCGATTTCCTATATCGACACTATTTTGTCATCCCTAATCTGAAGGGAGGGGTTTTGCAGCCAACCCAGATTCAAGAGTCAGATGCTCACCCAATGAGAACTTTGTTACTCACATGACAGCTCTAATTCATTTGATGTCGATTACATCTGAATAAAATAATGAAATGCTATTCGGTTACATGCCTCAACAATCGAGTCTCAATGTTTCAGTCGGACACATCTAGTTGTTAATTTCAGTTTCAGTTTTCGTCATGACACATTTAGATTTTTAATTTCAGTTTCACTCTGAGAGAATCAGAAATGACTGAAACTAGTTTTGGTCATGAGGGATTCGAGAGCAATTCCTTTCCGCACAATTCAGTCCTTAGCAAAACTCAAATCTAAGTTTTAGTTACTTTTGAATCCCTGAATAAAAGCAAAGACTACTGGTTAACATAGCACCAAACCTTTCTCCCTGGATATTTTTTGCTTTCCCCAAAAATAGTATTACAACTAATTGTAGGTTATAAAGTTTGTCAATTCATGTATTGTCTTGGTTGGATGCAGAGCATCTGTGCAATGAGTGCATGAAGTATTAAATACTGTAACTGTAATGATTTTTGTTGTTGTTATTATAAGGCTATATTAAACAGTGTCAAGGGGTTTTAGCCCTATAACTTAATGTTTACACTACTTTATTCTATAAATTAAGCCATCCAAAATTTTTCATATAGCACAAACACTCGTCTTATGTGGAACTGACATCTGACTTGTTAATACATTTTCCTTATATCACAAAGTGGAGTAGGCAGTTTTGTACTGTGGTTCATTCAAAGTTTAATAAAAATTGGTCAAGGGTTATGGTGCTCTTGCAGATTTGACTAAAATCTGTAACCCTGGAAAAAAAAAGAAGCATTGTTGAAACACAAAAGTTTTTGAAATGTCTTGTATTAGGGATTCTTTTACAATAAATTAAGTAGGGAATTCAGGCACTGTTGTAAATTCGGCGTAAAAGACATTAAAAAAATTAAGCAAATTAGTCAAAACATTCATTTATATGCACACAAAGTTTAAAGGAAAATTGGTGAAGGGATCATCTGCTATTATTAATTTGACCAGAAAAGTGGTAAAACAATATAGTTTTTATGTACTGATTTTACCAGCTTGTTAATAATTTTTAGTGATTTTTTTCCCTTAAAGTCCGACCTGTCTGGTCTAGTGGCTATCAGACCTTGCTCTAGATCGGAGGTTGTGGGTTTGAATCCTGCACATGGAATGGATGTTTGTGATTGTCCTTTCATCTTCATTAATTACAATAAGCCATGTTCATCGTCGTTAAATGACCCAACGGGTGTAAACATGATGATAAACACTTTAAGTATAAAAGTACACTACATTATTTGATGGGTACATTTAGTTAGACATAGGAAAATGTTAGCAGAATTTCTACAAAACGATTAATAAACAGTTGAGGAAAATACAGTTAACAATGTGAAAAATTGTCTGTGTAGAATTTAAAAACAAATTTCATTTGTAAATCTAAATAGCTACACAAATGAAATTCAAGTTAAATTATTATTTTCTTTATTTGGAACAACGTAATAGCTTTGGCTCAGACAAGCAAAGGTATAATTGTAGTCTGTGGAAATAATATACTTCTAATATGTCTAATTCTTTTCCAGGATATGCAGGACCATTCAACAAGTGACAGCAGAAGGTGAGATAAATTCTTGTGATACTTTTCTGTAATATTTGTTTTAACTGGTAACAATATTGAAAGAGAGAATGCATTCAAAATGGGTAATGTCTGTTTGTAGGTAAAAGAAGTCTTGACAAGGGGTTGAAATATAAAATTGGGCCAAGGAAAATGCATGTTTGTACTTTGCATTTTCAGTGATGCTGAATTTAGTAAACATGAAGTTTTGTGTTATACTGATTTAAGATTACTACAGTGTTGTATAAATAATACAGTGTTCCCAGATATTCAAACTGAATGTTTTCAATGATAGGGAGATGAAAAAATTTTGTGAATATTTGCTCCATCAAAACAGGATAGCAAAGTTGCTCTAAAATTTGGATAGAAGGATGGAATTCTATACTTGGAAATATGGTTAGCCGGAATGTAATAAAAACTGATGTAGAAATAGTATAGCTAGAATGTTTCTACACTGGTTAGGTATCTGTCGGGCAACAGTAAGCTCTTGACAGAAACTAACTAGTTTCCTTTCTTATGGCTACATCGTCAGCTAAATACCAACAGATGCCTAGCCCGTGTATTTCCCTCTGTTTTATCATGTCATTTTGAGATGAAACAATCTTATGTACAGATGATAAAATCTTCCGAATGTGGTTGTTTTCTATTTACATGAATTCTGGGAAGGATAAGGCATTGTAGAGAACAATACATACAAGCATTTTAGCTGGGTGCAAAACATGTTCTCACAGCTACCAATGAAAATAAGTACAAAGCATATGCCTTCTTACTGTAAATAAATAGTAATACGACTTTGTGGCTTAACGGAAAGTTGAAATATATTGAATAGTTTTTGTCCCTATCCTTTGTTCATCAGTAAACATTTGAGAATTTGTAGGGTCTAAATGTAATGTGTTAGTTGCCACATTTGATTGAGTTCAGAAAAAATGTTGCTTCCTTAGACGCTTTTTCGCTTGCAGGGATCCTGCTGAAAGTGCTTTGATTCACTGTATTAACACTCTAAGTTGATGAAGAAGTGAGGGTGCCATCTCCACCAAAGAGACTCAGTGTTACACTCTGGTTCTCCTCATGATTTCTCATCATCATCAGTACGAAATATAACTAATTTTTATAATCATGTATTGACCCATCTGGTGTCAGTATGATATAGAACAGTATATCACTATCATCAATTTCGTGTGTTACTGTGTTCAGTGAACCAACCTGTGCTGTCTGCTTCATCATTTTTCTATCTATATATCTGTATTCTATAAACCAAGCCTAAAGGAACAAAACAAAATTGGGCATATTTCTGGACAGGAAGATCAGAGCAGAAGGCAAAGCAGTTCCAACAAATTGTCATGCTTTCTGCGAGCGTCTTCAAGAAATAACAGCTGAAACCATTGAACGAAATGCCAACGCTATTAGCCATTGTCATCTGCTTCAAAGGTGCTTCAGTAATCGAGATTAATACCATAATACAATGGCTAATTAGTCAATATCTTGCTATCAATCTTGAAAAAACCAACTATCTAATATTCAGAAACTTAAAAGAAAGGTCGAATATAAGTACGAGGGCGAATCAAATGAAAACCGCAACTAATTTTTTTCCACTATTTTAATGCAGGGATAATGTTTACTTGTACATTATTTTTCTACATAGTCCCCTCCCAGTTCAATGCACTTATGCCATCGGATAGGTAGTGCTTCGATACCGCGTGAGAAAAATTATTTTGGTTGACTCTGTAGCCACTCTTGCACCACCGATTCGACGTCTTCATCAGACTTAAACTTCTGCCCTCCAAGGTGCTCCTTTAATGAACCAAAGATGTGGAAATGAGATGGTGCCAAATCTGCGAGTATGGCGGATGTGGGAGGCACTTGAAGCGTAGGTCATCGATGGTTTTCATGGTTGCACGAGCAGAATGAGGACGGGCGTTATCATGTTGAAGCAAAACACCTGTACTCAGCAATCCCCTTCGCTTTGTGCGTACAGCTGGCCTCAAATGGT
>KZ868970.1:121450-132372 GCA_003456935.1 Machilis hrabei | reverse complement strand
CGAAACAAATTTGTATTTGGCGAATGGAGTGGCGAAAGAAAAGGAAAAGNCAGAGCAACCACTGCTCATTTAGCATCTAATAGAGATTTGCTTTGGCAAACTATGAACAGAATTTAGAAATTTTGAGGACCTAGTCTTACTGGAAGCATTCCACAATGTCTTTACGCCACCCAAAGGCAGTCAATACAATTTAAATGTAGGGAACTTTAGTATCCACATGATCTTTTTGTCTTTAAGACCCAGCACTGCTGAACTCCGAAACTTGGTAGAATTGTCTCGAGTGTAATCACAAACACTGTATTTAGTTAGTTCTGGTTAAAGTAAGGTGAAATCGGCTAAACAAGCCGTACAGAACATACCTTGTATCATATACCAGTTATAATTAAATCGCTAAAATCAAGACTATATTGATAGAAAATTGATTACCACAGCAAACGTTCAGGAATCAATTTCCTATCAACATAGTCTTGACTTTAGCGATTTCATGGTATAAGGTGTGTTACTTTAACCAGAACCAACTTAAGTTTTTGTGATTACACTCGATACAATTCTACCTAGTTTCAGAGCTCAGCAATGCTTACTATTTTGAGCCGCGTGTTTAAGTAGACGGCCGTTTTGAAAGCATACACCCTTTCCTTTTATTACGTGCTTTCAACCACCGTCCTTCTTCGCAGTTCTCTGTCAATTACTTTACAATCCCTCCGACTCGGGAAAAGTGCACCTTGTTTGACAGACCTGAAGTTTTTATACTCGTGTTTACTCAGTTTCTCGGACTTGGGGCCCCTCTCTCTCTCTTGACGAAGCGACCCAATTTATGCTCCTATTAAATTCCCGCGAAGCTTATTGAGTACCAATCGATAGTCTGGTTATTTTCTGCGTCAACTTGAAGGCCAGTGGACCTCGTACCAGCTGCCATTCAACTTAAAACCCCTCATGGATGAAATAATGACACCGTTTACTACATTAATCGATACCACAAGACACGGAAGTATGTCTTTTAATGACTTTAAAAATACTGTCAGTTATTTACAAAACAATAAATATTGTACGAAATAAATTTAGTATTTCCAGCACTGTTTATACATACAATATACATAATCCAGTATAAGATCTGCTGTAATGAGTGCTTCCGACTGACCAGTGTGTTGGGCCGATTAGGCCTACCTGTATTTCAAAGGTGGATGCAAAATGGGAGTCCACGTGCACCCTTACAACGATTCAGTGCAAAACCGTGGTTCATGTCATCCGCCACGCTTTAACGGGAATCACATGTTGCGAAAATCGCACGATCCTCTTCCTACCAAACTCAATTTATTTATGATAATAACAATAATCACTTTACAAGACCTTTGTAGATTTTTTTTTATCCAGACAGTTTTGAATCGTATTTGTTCTGTCCTCAGTGCTTGTTCATTTATAATTTTCCTTGTTAAGAGTTAGACGTAAAAGAGTCGTTTCTTGTAGGTTTTAGAATATCACAGTAAATGTTAGGAAATGTCATAGCGTCCGTTATTGTTATTATCATTAATATGATCGAGAATGTGATACTTCGTCTTACTATATAATTCAATTTATTTATGTTTACATAGTAATCTCTGATCTTTTTTCAACTACAATTTTCACCGACACTCACTCCTCTTTACCTCCAGTCCTCGCAGATGTCTTCAGGAGCGATGTACTTGGCAAATAATGTTCCGCCTACCACTAGTTAGTGATGTCACATATAATTCCAATCTCAATATCTGACAATTCCCCTTCTTTGCAAATGACTCTGCCAGCGACAAATGATTCCTAGACGAAATGGAATATGTTTACCGAGTAAATAAAACGTCACTATGTTGGACAAGTGTTTCTTTCCATCCACACGACTGGTCTTTCCAAAACCAAATCCTCATAGGCCCAAACCTCCTTCAGTTATGCCTTCTTCACAACACAACATTGTGAACTTTTGACTCCTTTCCGTTCTGCCGATTTTTACATCCTTTAAAGTTTCAAGAAAAAACTTTCAACAGTATCGAAGTATCCTGAAAACTGATTTTGCTATGTGTGCACCCAAAACTGATTATTAGTAAAAATTATTATGGCTTACAAAACAAATGTCAAATAAAAATGCCATGTGGCCTTCAACACAAATCAAAAGGGTAACATAATGAAATCTTTATAGTATGGGAGAGGAAGATACAATGGATAACTTTAATATTTGAGCTGTAGACCGCAGGGGCGTGGTGGATTCCGCGGTCAGTGCATTTGCATACCATAAAGTGGGGTGACTTGGAACCAAAATGAAAAAAAAAAAAACAGTATTCAACATCCAGACTTTAAGATATCTGTTGTAGATGCCATGTCTATAATGTGTTAAGAACTTTGATGTGTAGATTAATATCCCATGAGTTGGGACTTCATAAGGTGTCCTTGTATGCCCTTAAAAAATCGTAATGTCTGAAATTTGCTGATTTTCATTGCTCCGAAACTTTGTNCTACAGTATGACAGTTTTGTAAATTCTAGAAATGTTCTATGTTTGTGCATGATTCTTTGAAACAGTTCAAAAGGATTTTAATAACCAGCATTTTTTATCGATGAGAAAATTGTGGGTCATGTTTCTGGGGTGATTTGGACCCACTTTATAGAACACAATACATCACAACAACCTTATATGACACAAAGAAATTATGTGTAGTAATATAGTGCTAAAATATAGAAAGACTGAAAAAGTAAGCCTAAATGGTTAGAAAAATATATCTATACCGGTACTGTTATGACTTTTTTATGAATTGCTACTTTTATGTAATGTGCAGTAGGGCCTATTATTAAATAAACCACTATATATATAATTTGTTTTTAAGTTTTGTCGCAAACATCCATGGGTGACTTGGCCTGGCATGTTTTTGTTTTTTTAAAGAAAAACTTAAATGGATAATTATTTTTTGTATGTGTAGTGTGAATGGCAAATGCAAGAGTTGTATTTTAATAAAAAAAAAAGTATTTGCATTTTAAACAATGGAGAAATTCATGGTCAAACTTCAAAAGTGGGGTCAAGTCACCCCACTTTATGGTACGTTGAAATTGCTTACATGGATTCTGCGTACATTTCAAAAGGGTGTGTGATTTTGCATACACAGTGCATTTGCGTACGTTGATTTTGCGTACATCGTGCAACAGTGTACGTTGATTCTGTGTACCCTTCAAGATATTTATTTTTATAATTCTGTGATATGGGAATATTGTGATTTTGCATACATTGATTTTGCGTACAATTTAATTTTTGCTTGTATTGCATTTCAACTCAAAATGTATGAAAAATCACACTGTACGCAAAATCAACTTACGCAGTCACAATGTACGCAATATCAATGTATGCAAAATCACAATGTACACAATATTAACGTATGCAAAACCACAGTGTTCGCAAAATCAACGTACGTAAAAATAGAATGTACGAAAAAATCATAATACTGACATAGCACAGTATTATTTTAGTATAACATTATTTATTAAGCATATGCAAAATCAACGTATGCAGTGCACGATGTACGCAAAATCAATGTACGCAGATGCACTGTGTACGCAAAATCAGCGTATGTAAACTCGCATACCTTTTTGAAATACAAGTAGAATCAACGTACGCAAAATCCCTTTTTGCAGTTTCAACATATTTGTACGCAATTTCAGTGAACGCAAAATCAATGTAAGCAAATGCACTGTCCGCAAAATCGACCACCCCGACTGCAGGAATTGTAGGAGCGCCGAATGAACTTCAGCCAAGCAAAAAACGCCGACTTGTCAGTGTCTGGGAGTCAGTTATGGTGTAAAGTGTATTTTGTGAGATTTTGATGTAAAAATTCGAAGCACAAAAACAGTGGTAAGTCCTTACTTTTATTCATACTGAATCAGTGCTTTACGTCCCTAATGTAGTTAAACCTATCTGCTCGTAATATACGATAGCTGCAACGATTTTCAGAATTGTTTGATGGTTACGAGGTAACCTTCTTGGTGAAACAATGCGTGGAAGGCAAAATGGATGACCGGTATTGCAGTGATAGAAGTTTTAACACTTGAGCGATTTATATTATGCGGATTTTGGGCGCACAAAGACTGCACTCGAGTTGTGATCATTGTGAAATGGAATAAACGATATCGCATTTAAAAAGGGCCCAAAAACCTAAAGAAAAATCTAAGTGTTTACTTAGAAAAGTATATATAACTTTTTCCACTATTTTTTTTAAATTTTGTTATTTTTCATCATTTGAAAACATTGTAATATCATTGTTTTGAATAATATTATCTTATTTTAGTGGAATTTGTTTTATTTGCTATTTTACACGGTAAAAATACAAGATATATCTTCGATCCATTTTAACTCCCTCGGAAGGTAATATGAGATAAAGATTGACAGATAATTATCAAGATAATGATTTGTCTGCCTTTATTGGTTATCCATTATCTAGATAAAACATCAGTTTTTGGTTATCTTTTATCTAGATAATAAGAAATTGGACAGATACAGATAATTTGAATTACAAATAGTACGACTGGAGAACTGAAAGAAAATAGGAAAACAAGTTTAGTTTTGCAGAAACATTCCAAACATTCTAACGTCAGGTAAACAACGAAGGGTTGAAACAGGTGTTATAGCTGGGTGACTGAATTGTACTGTATTGTATTCGTTCTGCTGTGCTTTCTCCTGACGTAAGCGAAATTAGTAACGGAATTTCTTTTTTGGTTGCTCATTTCGTGTTTAATCCTCGAGGAGGTTGCATGGATCTTAAAATTTTAGACGAGAAGTTTTATATGATAATGGATACTTCATCAACTAATGTTTTGGCAAAGTGTACAAAATATTCAAAACCTAAAGCTGAATTAAATTAAACGGGAAATTTCCATGCACACTTACAGGTGAGTTTTTAAAGAGAAAATTTGTTTTTAAGTTGTATTACTTGTTTAATTTCTTTGGGATTTGGTCCTACTTTTCTAAAATCTTAGGTATAATAAAGACTCTATCCGCATCACAACGACGCTTCAGGAAGATAAATCTTGACAATCGCTCAGCACATAAACAGTGGTGGGTTCTTTTGCATGAAACATTTATCGATAAGGCCTCACTTTTAACGATTGCCCCTCATGGAAAGCGCCTACAATTATACCTTAATATGGAGTACTTAACTTGCAGACTCGTAGGATAACCGTTTATACTAAGGGTTAGGACTCCCTATGAAGAGGTGAGCATTCTACCACTAGTAAGGGGAGCGTATGGATGTTCCAGTTCTTTTTTGGACGAGACTTGGCGACGGCAAAATAGTGGTCAAAGAACATACGTGTACTGATAGCCTAGTATGATGCCGTATTTATAAATGAAAGAGATAAATGGAAGTTAAGGGTGTCTACTACCGCCAGGGCAAAAATCACACTCACGGAAAACAAATAGCTTAATTTCTGTCTTATTTTAAAGTACAGATCCGGGAAATTAATTAGCGAGAGGCTTGTGTTTATTTTAGTGTAAAGTTTTCTAAAAATAATTAAAATCTAATATGTGTAATTTGGTGAATTCTCCAATTTTGGCTAAGACAGTCGAATTCACCAAATTACACACATTACATTTTAATTAGTTTTAGAAAATTTTACACCAAAATAAACACAAGGCATTGTTTCTCGCTGATTAACTTCACGGATTTGTTCAACGTAAGCCAGAAATTAAGCTATTTGTTTTCACGGAGCATGATTTTTGCCCTAGAGGTAGCCAACATCCTTAAATTATATGTCTAGTCCGTTGCCCACACATGTACCAGCAATCGGGGTGGCACAGTGCCAGCCTGCTTGGTCTAAAGGTTAGTACACCTAGTTCTTAACCGAGATGTTGTTGGTTCGATTCCCGCTAAAGCAATGGAAGTTTATGATTTCCTCTATGATGATGATGATGAGAGGTTTTATGGCTACTCGACACACATGGGTCATTCGAGCCGGTTTACATATCCAGTAACTCACTATTTTTATGAAGGTGATGATGAACACTTTTTTTATTAAGACAGTGAATAACACTCAGCCCTAGCCAGGAATCGAACCTGGGACCTCCGGCGTGCAAGGCCAAGTGGCTAACCACTAGGCTACCGGGACCGGCTTCCTCTATGTGTGTAAATAGAAATAAATACAGAGACAAGCGCTAGGCTCATAGCAAGGAACAGTAAAACAATGATCTAGTGGTTAGAAAACCGTGCTCTGGACCGTGAGGTTGTGGGTTTGTACTCTGTGCAAGTCATGAATGTTATATATTTATGTGAATGAAAGACAGCAATGAAAACAAGAACGAGGCTCAGAATAAGAAACCGTAAAAAAAAAAAAAAAAAAAGTGTTAGAGGACTTGCCTTGTAACCAAATGGTTCTGGGTTCAATCCTGACGATATTTCAAATTTGTTTGCTATTTGGTTTCTTGTGATCACTTTTATGTCCATAACAATGTGACACACAAATATGTGTAACAGGAGTTCAGAAACATTGCTGTTGTTCCATGTTAGCAACAATTATTCGCACACTTAAGTGTTAATGGAATTAAGTTAGACTGAACGTGTCCTTCTAAAGCGGGAACATTTACTTTCCTCCCCTGCAATATTTCTTCATCAAAACACCAGAGGAATTCCAAGACTGTATTTGAAACACCAGATTGACAATACTTTTGTTTTAATATTTTCTTTGCACGCATGTAATGTAAAGTTGTAGAAGTGATCACAAGCAACCATAATAGCATCTGTACACAAAGAAAAATTATCACTCCTACCGGGATCGAACCAGAGACCACCGAATTACGATACGAGCACTCCACCAATTTTTGTTTTATTGTTTCGTATTCTAAGCCTTGATCTTTTCCCGTAGTTATTTATCTTTCATTCACCCACATTTATGACATCACAAGCATCCATACCCTAAAAAAAATGTTTCATTTATTCAACTGGGGAATTGAAGGATAGTATTCCAAATATTATTATAAATTACAAGGAATTGTTCAAATCTGTTCCTAATCCAGATGTTAATCTCAATTGGAAACCTATAACATTTGCAGACATAATCAAGATTGTTAAGAATCTAAAAAACTCATACTATGGTATGTCAAATAACTTGATCACACAGATAACTGATATATTAGCAGTTCCACTAGCCCACTACTTTAACTCGTCTTGATCAGGGCATATACCGTTCTGAATTGAAAGTGGCTAAAATTATTCCTGTGTATAAAAAAGAAGAGATGAATGACCAAAAAAACTTTAGACCTATAGCATTGATTCCAACGTTGTCAAAGATTTTCGAGTCTGCAATAAAGAATCAAATTTATGATTTCTTTGAAATAATTAAAATCTTCAGTAATTGTCAGTACAGCTTTAGAGGTGGTAATTCCACAATTAATGAAATTGAAAAACTTGTAAAAGTTATAAATGAAGTGTTTGAAAATGGTGAATATCCTTGCCTGACATTATGTGATTTAAGCAAAGCTTTTGACTGTAGGTCACATAACATAATAGTAGAGAAACTAAAATATTTTCGTGTAAGGGAAATCCAGTGTAAATTAATATGTACTTTTCTCAGTTATAGATATCAGTTTGTACAAATTAAGGATCAAAATCGAATTTTCGATTAATTCACTATGGGGTGCCGCAGGGTTCTACTTTAGGGTTTCTTTTATTATTGGAAATAATGATCTTGGTGGAAATGTGCAATGTTTAAAGGTTCTCTACACAGATGACACCTCTCTATTGATTAAAAATAAATGTCTGGACAGTGGTATAGAGTTAACAGAGAAGATTTGTGATGAAGCCAACAGTAATGGTTTGCTCCTGAACAAGGATAAAACTGTAAAAATTAAAATAAACCTAAGGAATATTCATGAAAGGTATGCAAATGCCAATCAAGTTAAACTTCTTGGCATTTTCCTTGATTCAAACATGAACTGGAATATACATGTTAATTACTTAATTTCTAAACTATCAAAAATTTAATTAGAAAATTGAAACTCATATTGCCATTTGAAGCACTCAAATCTGCTTCTTTGATGCTCACTTAAGATATGGGGTGAGACTTTGGGATGGAGCAGTCAACGTAAATGCTTTATTAAGACTGAAAAAGAAAGCTATCAGAATTTTGTGGGTTTCTTTGATTTACACAACTTTAACATTCAATTACGATGACCAGCATCAATATTTCATATTTATTTCTGTGAACAAAACAATCAACAACCAACCTTTTAATATCATCACTGTTTTCATTTGTAATGTACATATAGTTTTTCTAAAATAATATCTGTGTGTGCACGTGCATGTGTGCGTATGTCATGTGTGTGTGCAAACAATATTTTGGTTTAACTTCAAACATAAGAGAATGGAAAATCTAGAGCATAGCCTGGTACAACATATATGCACATTCCCAGATGTTTGTGAAAGACAGAAAAAATGCAAATGAAAGAATCAGGTCAATGTTAAAGGCAAAGAAAATAATCTTGGCACTTAACTACCAGTGAAAATGTGCAGCAAGAAAGGATAAATACACAAAAGAGGGGAGTAAATAAAGACCAGAGATGCACTAAATCACTAAAAGAGAAAGAACTTGCTTTTACAACTACCTCAGCAATAAAAAAATATACAAAGAAAGGTTTTTAATGTGTTTTGTAAAAAAAAAAAAGATATTATAGGCAAAACAACAACTGTATGTGGCATACATTTATATAAACATATAAACTCTGGTTCAAAATACTTTAAAGCCAAAAGCACACACAACATGCTTTTTGTGACAAAAAGTTAATGGAATTTTGACATTCTTAATGTAATTAACTCATCACAGTCGATTCAGTTATTCAAGAAATAACAAGCAAAAATACAAGAATGTAACCATTTAAGTCCTATTCATGCACCTTTTGGGCAAAGGTCTTTTCCTACAATCAAAGATCTATTAGCTGATCCACTGCTACAAGTTTGATCAAAGCTAGGCCATCCCATTACTGAAATATCATTCGGCAAAGGTCCCTTACAGGTTAGCACGCTTTGTCAGTTTTTAACTTATGACTTTGGACCCAGGTTTCGGAACGTTCCTTTTAAAAAATAATTCGTTACAGTTACTTGCTCCAAAAAGTAACTCGTTACTGTTACTATTTTTAAAAAGTAACGCTCTACAGTTACTTCAAAAGTAACTAATAGTTACTTTAAAAAAAAGGTAGAGAAATTTAATAAATTTTACAATTTCATATTATTAATTTATTTTTAAATGAATTTCAAGATCAGAAACACACACAATGGATTACAGGATTAGTGCTAAACGTTTAATTTAATTTCAAAAGGAGCTGCTCAAATGTAGTGTTTTTCATTTGCCCTCTTAATGGTGTTAGCACTAAACATTCTCTCAACAGAGGCACTGGTAGGTAGGCCTGTATTGTACTTTATGAATAACTTTCTAAGTTGTCAAATGTTCTGCAGTGAATCAACTTTCAAACTTTTTTAGGATACAACACGCTGCAGTTCCTCACCGCTGGTAGCCTGGTACAATGTTGTCAGATCAACAAAAATGTTAAATTTCCCTTCACTCAAAAATCCCTTTATACTACACATATTACCTATTTAAACCAGGAAAGAAAGTAATCACTTCAAATACGAAATTGCATTTTTCAACAAAAGTTGTGAAAAGTAACATCAATTGTTACAGCAAAATAATAACACCGTTACTAGTATATCTAGGTTTAGGAATCCGGTAAATTTACTGGTATACTGGTAAATTTACCAATTTTTCCAGAAAATATCAACCATATTTTCCAGATTCATATTTTCCAAAGTGTCCAGTAAATATACAATTTTAACTAGAAAAAATTAAAACTAGTTCAAAATTTCACGAAAAAAAATATACCCAAACTTTTCTCAACGTAAGTAAATTGTTTTCACTATGTCAACTACTCGCGTCCTTGGCTCCTTGCTTCCCACTGAGTTTTGTTTCACTTTCATTTGTAGATCCTCAGGTTTTTATGTGTACTGTATGTACTAATTTGTTGAAAAAAATCAGGAAAATATAACACTGATTATAAATTATTAAAAGCAAATTTATATCTCAGAAAACAGTTTATCAGACATTACAATTTTATATTTTAACAACAAGTGTACATTCCACTCTTTAAATTGAAAATTAGAACATTTCTCGCGAAAAACGTGCATCTTGTTTTTCGGACAGTAAATTTGAGAAACGAGTTAATACGGTAAATCAAACTACTTGTGAGGCAGGACTCTGAAGTGATAGAACAAGATTTTAGTCCATCACTTGGATGAACAGTCAACGGTTAAGAATGATGCAGCCTGGAGCCATTTTTGGGAAGTGACTCGAGATCATAAAAAGTACAGAATCTGCAAGTATTGCAGCTCCGAATATCAGAATAATACCACCAGAATAAAACGCTACATCACTAACTTCGAGCACAAATGACCCTAAAGGTGTCGACGTGCCGTTAAACATTACACTAACTCCGATCCAAATGATCCTGGAATGCACCAGCTTTCAATTGGGAATGATGAACAAGAAGAACTCGCTTCCATTAACAGTGACAATTCTGATTAATGAACGTTGTATACCAGGTGTATGCATAAGTTTTTGCCGGTTTTTGTGGTAAAGAAAACACGTTTAAGGGAAATTCATTTTTTGTTTATTCAAAATATTGGCCATCGGCTTCTACACACTTTCAGGTAAGTTATGAATACCCTGCCAGAAAAACTGCTCGTCTTTTGCGGCAAACCATTCGTAGAGCCATTTTCGAACGTCCTCNAAATTGCTGAAGTGCTGCTCTGCGAGCGCGTGCCCCATTGATGCGAAGAGGCGATAGTCAGATGGCGCCAGGTCGGGGGAGTATGGTGGGTGCGGAAGGATGTCCCATCCAAGCGATTTCAGGGTGTCTTTCACTGGTTTTGCTGTG
>KZ868970.1:29511-45081 GCA_003456935.1 Machilis hrabei | reverse complement strand
TGTTATTACCATCGTTACTTCAAAATTACAACGACTAAAATTCAATTAGGCTATTAACAAAAACTTGATTAAGAATCATGGCTAGCAAGAGATGATCTCAACATAAGATATTCATGACTTGAAAGACCAACTTTTTCAAGACATTCATGACGCCCTGTTATAATACATAGATACCTGTCAACGAGACAACTGCACTTTCATTATTAACTGAACTTCTGAAGACTGGGTCACAACATCATAACACAATACTTTGTTAACAAATCTTGGACAAATCAGTATAAAAAGATACATGACCACTCATTTTTTCACGAAAACCTGTATCAAAATACTGAAACTGGATACGATGTTTTGATGTATATTTAATGTTAATGACTGGTAAGTGTGAAACAGGCTATCTTTCATTAACCAAAACGAAGCCAAAAAAACTCCCAATCGTATTCAAAGTATAAAAAAAATATTTGTTTCACTAATCTTCTCCACAGACTCAGCGTAATGCTAAAGAGCAAATACCTTATGATATCCCGTNTTTCACTGACAATTTTTATTTTTCGAAAGCCAGTAAGTTACCAGTTTTAGCAAACCAAATTTTGAACCTTTTCCTATCGGTCCGCTACATACAATTCTCTCGAAGTTCATTTGTATTTTGACTGTAGTAGAGAATAATAATATTGAAGATCCAACGTATCATTAATAACATGCACCAAAAAAAATACTAATTTACTGTAAAAAAAGGGTCTATACAATAAGGTTCTATTGTATAGCGGTAAGTAGGTAGGTACTTAATGAAGCCTTCTAATCAGTTTCACCGAACGAGTGAGAATAATCAAAGTGAAACTGCATTTAGACCATGGAAACTATAATGTACCGTTTAGCAGTCTGGATAATACTGTAGCTGTTTTGTCTCGTTCATTTTTTTACTGTATACGTGTAATCTTTGTGTACATTTTTTAAGACTTTTCCCTGAACCCAGTTGTATGTGTACACAGCTGGAAATACTACGATAATATCAAATGTTGCTCAAAATTGTTATTACCATCGTTACTTCAAAATTACAACGAGCAGGTTCTCTTTAGAGCATTAATAGCTACACTGAATGCACAAGTCCTAGTACTTATAACAGATCAATATGCGTGTTCAATAAACAATACCTGTAACAAAGAGGTTCTTGTACCCTATTTCAATTAAGTTTTTCGTTAATTAACTGAAAACAGCTTGTTCTCCAAAAGTCCCTTACTTCTGAACAAACGAAGACATTTCCTGAGAGTTGGCGAGACGCTGAAATATTTGCATAAATGCCGGACCGGAAGACAGGCCAGCAGCAAAATGCAAATCACGTTCAGTATTGCCAACAGGCAGAATACGTGTCTTCGCTTGAAAAAAAAAAGATAAGAAACGAAAAACTTCCTACAAAATGAAACGCACCTTTACTACATTCACAAAATAAAACTAGCACCAACAAAAGTAAAATATTAAAAAGGTGTACAAGATGGAGTTTTAGTATATACGGTAACCCCCTAAATAAACCCTGAAGAATCCTTGCAGCTCTACACCGTTTGAAACCCCCTGCAATGAATGTCATAATTTAGTATGCATTTTCGATAAAAAAAATAGAGACAGATAAAAGGTTCTTGGTAGTTAATATTTCAAGCACTTTGGAAATGGTGACATAGCCTACATATAAAAAACGAAGGGGGTTGATGAATCCTCGCCCAAGCACACGAAAAACGCATAGCGAATAAGTAGGCCTAAATGGAATTTTCATGAAACGTCCTTTTCCTTTCTACTTGTTACTGCCTCCTCCAAAGAAGGGCAAAACCGATATATTTTTCATGATACTGCGCACTCTAGNATCAACCTAGCGGAGCATTTAATCCAGCTCTTTTGAAATATTCGCCTGTAACTATTCTTTCTGAACACCCTATACATCTTTATATTGTACAGCGGCGGTACGTTCACACCTTACATTTTTAGAAACCCNATAATATCGACAAACCATTGTTTCTTAACATAAGCATACATCACGACATGTTGAAAATTTCAACCAAAACCACGTGACATAGTAATGGAAACATGTTATGCCTGAACTAACCTCCTGATAAGAGCAACACACGTGTCTATTTCAATGAAGACAGAGGCGACTGTACAGGGTACATGCTCCAACGCGAAATTGTGGCAGCTCGAGCTTCTCTCATAGGCTTTCACTGAGATGGGTCCAACAAACCGTGTCTGTCTGGTAAAACACACGTCTATTGTGGAGAAAAATTCTATGACCGCTAAATATAACATATATCATTAAGCATATTCTTAACAAATCTCTACAAATTTAACGTACTGTATTCACAAGTGTCAATAAACATCAATGTCCAGTGATATCACGGGTCACNATAAGTCGTGAAAATTCAGTTATTGTTTATAATTTCATTTGCTGTTAGGATTATTATAAAGTGCAGTTATTTTTATACGAGTTAGTATACTGCAAACCTAGCACGCTTTGAAAATTCATAGCTTCTAAATGTTCCACGACTGCATATTTTACATTACGAATGTTTCATTAATAGCAAAAGGCAGATAAAATAGTCGCAGTAAATGCTAAACAATCATACAAGTCAAAACAAAAGTGGTACGTTGCACTTAATGTATGATTGGGTACAACCACTTTAAATGTAAAAAAAAAAACTATTTGAGTTAATTAAAATATTATTTTTATCTAAAACTCAATGTACTGAGACAGAGAAACAACGGTTTTGAAAAAGGAAAAACTAAAAAATTATCAAGAAAAACATTGTTATTGTACTGAACGTTATAAATAACAGTTTTAGTAAAGTTAACGTTTACTCACGCTAATCTGAGTTCGTATTAGTCTACATACTATGCAGCACTGTGTTTGAAAGGCCCGTATATAATGCATATGTTGCTTTTCTACTTGACGCACAGCACATTCAAGTACTAATATAATTTACATGCTTGTTATACAATAAATTACCTTTGATTTGAAACAAATAGGTGCATCGTTAGATTTGATAAATAAAGAAAAAATTGTGCTAAAAACTAAATGAACATGTGCGCGCTAACAATTAATTTGAAATACTCAATTCTCAATGTTCAGGATTACCCGAGAAATACTATGTACCAAATTCTGGGGGGATCCCGTTTGCTACTTGGTCACACCAACATTTTCAATGTTGTTCAAGCCATCATATACTGACACAAAACTGAACAGAAGTGAAAATACCGAAACCTTTCTATTTTTACAAGATCACATTTCTACTCGCCAAACAGGGCATCTTTATCTTAGTTATCTAGCGCAAGGCTGCCACATACACAGGCACTACACTATAAACGACGCACTTATCTTGTTTGCACTTTTTATCCGGTGTCTAAATTAATAACTTTGTAATTATTGATAACAGACACCTGTTTACATACCAATATGAATAAACTGCACGTAGTCAACATCAACATTCACATTAAATATGATATATTACGTAAACGTTCTGCAACTATGGAGAAAAATATAGAGAAAAAATATCCTGGTTCATTTTCGAGTCAATGTACGAGACATTTTTATTTTCAGGAAGTTTTAATGTCGTGTTTACATCCCCTTTGCCTGTAATATACTAGGCGACTTAAGATTATCTGGGGTGTAAACACCGCTTACCACATCGTCCCACTGAATAAGAGTTTGAAACGATACATCTATTAGGCCTATTTGTACAGAGTTCAACGGTCTGTTTTAATGTTTTTCCTGTTAAAGAAACATTGGAGAGAGGTATGAAATTTAATGGTGGCTTTTTCTTTCAGGAACATGTTAGTTTCAACCAGTGTGGAGCATTACTAACTTCTGTTAAAAAAATGTATTCCCTGTTAGCGGTTACATATTTCTTCGGTTGCAACAATATGGGCAAAGATCACTTCAGTAATAAACCGTATGCTAGTAAGCCATAATGGGTGAACAACGGCACAGATGTATTCGAAAATTGTTGTCAGTCTGTTACTTCAAAATTTCCAGAACATAAAAAATACAATAATTTCGAAAATTCGAAAAAAGTAAACTGTTTCAAACATTCGATTTCCATGAAATCGATTCACGAAACAACAGATTCTTTGACTTCGATAAACCCCATTTTCTTCTTCCGTCATCAACCGTCAATTACGGACACATTAAAAAAAACTTTTCATCATTTGATTTTAATTTAAACAAAACGCAAAACTGTTTCGCGCTCAAATACGCACGTTAACAGAATATAGAACATTTGTTTTTATCTCAAACTCGTTAGAACACCCCGAGTACGGAATTTCATTTATTTAACCAATGGTTTAGGTTTTGTAAATTTGACAATATTATTTTGAGGTGCAACATTATTTTCACTTCCGAGAAGTACTATTGCACAAAGTCTGGTGTATTTTAAATACATATTCATTAACAATCTAAAAACCAACTGAAAACAAGCAAACCAAACCAAATGCTATTTTTGACAATTTGGCAACAGTACTATGTTAAAAACAAATTGTCTGGCTTTTGAAGAAATATCATTCCATAAGCTTGGCATACTTTTTGGATTCAAAATGTATCTCGAGCTAAATTTAAATTTTCAACAATTTTACAAGACTGGTTTAAAATCATCGCAGTCCCTCTAATATGACTGACNCCTTCTTCTACGCGTTATTTTTATTGTAGTAATTTGCACCAATTTTATTTATACATACAGTGGTGCTGCGTGAGATAGTTCCTGCTGCATTTTACACTGCCTGATATACATATATTATCGAGGAATGGGAGTTCCGCACTGATAGCACCAACGGACAACGCGATTGTTTGGTTATTGGCAGCAATCCATCGCACGCCATCGGAAAGGGCGAGGCATCTCTTCACAATGACAGGAATGCCAACACATTAACAACAGGAAGACGTGTCAAGTTTAGGAAGCGGGAATAAAATACGTGTTTAGAACATAGAAGCCTGCCTTTTTGATACGGCTCATCAGCTGCCCAAGCATACTCCCATTCAGAAGCAGATCATGAACACGAATACATATAGGTAATAATTATGACTGTACAAACAAGTTGCACCATAACCGACCCGTCTACAGGCAAGAAAGGGAGTTTCAAGAAAGGTGGGCATATTAACTAGTATAATCATTTGTATGCGACATGTTTATTATCCTGAAGGTTTGGTGTATTATTTGCAGAATCAAAATCATTAGTCTACGCATTTTTTTAAATGTAAAATACATCAACGCTGTAAAAAAAGTACTGTATTTATAGTTGAAATAGTTCACCATTCAGTCATTTGAACTGACAGTACAGTCTCTCCATTCATGTAATTAAATATCTACTCTAACAAAATTAATGAACATTATATTACACTCTTTTACCAAATCCTCAAATAAATGCGTGGAATTTAAGATGTTTCCACGTATTTTTAACCCAGAATAGTAGGGGTGGGTTGCAAGGAAAATCTTTTAAAAGTGAGAAATTAAACTTTAAGGTCAAGTTCAAAATTCTTTGTTTTAAATTCGAGTCTCAGACGTAAGTCTTATGTTACACTTAAGATGTTTCTTTAACTTTCCCCAGAGTGCTTCGCAATAAACAAAGGCTTGCTTCCAAATATGTTTCAGATATTATACTTTAAAAATAACAAAAACCGATTAAATCATACATTGCCTGGAAAATTTTAGGAAAACTTCACGGTGATAACTTTTTGAGCTTAAAACATTATCGAGAAAAGAATAAAAAGGAAATGTTAGATGTCGTCAAATTATCGTTAAGATTTAAGAACAACCTTTTTATTATTTTTATTTTCTTTGCTAGGAAACTAGGCTTAGGCCCCTATACTTTTAATGGGGTCTACTGTTAAATTCATCCCGAGTTGTTAATGTTTTTTAAACAAATTCTCGATACGCGTGCTAGTCATTGCTAGAAAAAATCGTCACTGAAAGCTTTACGCTTAACTCCCAAGTTGTAAACACTTGTACGACTGCAAACACATATTTTAATGATTTGTATCGTAGGGCAATTTCACTTCGCCTATTTGGTCACATCTCCTTGTGTTAGTGAACACTGTATGAAAANAAATGTATCCAAATTGTTAAATGNGTTTCGGTTACAGAGAATATTCATTCAAAACCTTTTTCTTGTTTCAGAACTCCCGAAGGAACTTCAAGCAGCACACAAGGGCATGTTCACTTAAAACGGGACCCTGTGCCTCCTGGGCGGGAAACATAACATATTGCTCAAATTGTGTTGAATTAAGTGGAGAAANTAAACTTGTAGCGTATACAGTGGGTTTATTTTCTTTTATTAAGTATTCTATTAATTATTTACATTGCTAGTACTCATTATAAATGCTAGTTACACAAAAATAATAAATCCAGTCTTTATTTTCTCGTACACTAGGTTCATTTAGGAGTGTCATCGATAAGAGTCGTTTGAAAAAAACAACCAAAGGCTATACAAAAACTGAGTAGAAAAATTAAACCATCTTTAAGAGTCGTTACGATAAGGCTTGGATCTCACCCAGTTTGTTACATAGGCCTACAACCAACAACTAGGTTATCACATTTTCCGGTACATGTTTTACACCCACGAGGTACACAGGTTCTTGTCGAGGCTCTTAAGTTACAAAGTAGACGATAGTATGTTCTTATATAAAGTAGTAAGTTCAATATATTTACATAACTCCAGTCACNCCTAGCCCCACAAACATTTGCTAGTAACACATCACGTTGATAACAGGGACCATGAAATACCAATATTCATATAATTCCATAAAGTTGTACGCCTACTCAACAGCCGATACGAAATATTAAAAAAGTGCATTCGGCGAAAGTTATACCTCCAAATCCAGCCCAGTCAAAAATTGTGATATTATTCCACCAACCAGTTGTTTTTAACAGTAAACTGCAGTTTTTACCACGTTTTTATTGTCACTTTCTTGTTTGTCTGTCTGTCTGTCTGTCGTTCCGGGTGGAATCTTGCAACTCAAATTTCGAGCACTTCCCGATTAGCTATCCGGCTGAAACTTTCAGGGTAGCTCACAACTCGATGACAATGCATTCTAAATCAATTTATTAGCATGCAATGTCGACCTAACCTAAAAAAAAGCAATAAATATTTAATGTAGATTAAAAAATTAATCTAAAAACCACGTTTTTATGCGCCTTAAAAAGAATAAAATAACCCTCCGGGGGTCTTGATGATCCAAGAGGACATACACACAAAAACACACACCACCACCACATACATGCTTACAGGTGAACTCAAAAAACGTGTGGCTCATCTTTCTACTAAGAGACTAAAAGAGTTATCAATGAAAAGATAATGTTATTATCTATTGAAACGTGTTAAGTAGTAAAGATGCGCCCCACGTTTTTCGAGTTCACCTGTAAGCATGTATGTGGTGGTGGTGTGTGTTTTTTGTGTGTATGTCCTCTTGGGTCATCAAGACCCCCGGAGGGTTATTTTATTCTTTTTAAGGCGCATAAAAACGTGGTTTTTAGATTAATTTTTTAATCTACATTATTACAATTTATATTAAACTGACCAGTAATAATTTAGACGTAAAAACTAACTTGTTATTATGAAATACATTAGACATCCTTGAAAAAATATATTTATCAGTTGAATTCTAGTTTGTGTAGTTCCTCTTCCAGAATATTCCCTGCGTTAGAAATTACCTAATTATTGCTATGCTATGGACAAAAATGTAAGTTCAATACCCTGTACAATTAGACGAGACTGAAACATTCTGCATTCACGCTAGTATCTTGTCCGTAAAAAATGTAAAAAAAAATAATTTTACTTCACTTGGAACTACAATAAGAATGGTTTCATTTGTTCTTCAATTAGTTGGATACATCCACTAAACTCAAAGGTACTTGTGTTCACGTAGCCTGTGAGACTGCTTGAGTTGGGTCTCGGTTCATGTCCCAC
The DNA here is from genome assembly GCA_003456935.1 of Machilis hrabei. NCBI lineage: Eukaryota > Metazoa > Arthropoda > Insecta > Archaeognatha > Machilidae > Machilis > Machilis hrabei. The sequence goes on along the minus strand of KZ868970.1, from coordinate 37,149 downwards.
TCAAGCATGGCCGTTTTCTGTACGTCTAATGGTTAGTTATGTAGAAACCGGTTTCAAATGTCGCATATGGTGCCGATGCACTACACAGCTACACATCAACACACATCTTTCTCTAGCATACACACACACACAGTGAAGTCGATTGTTGAACCTGATTTCTGAATGATGTAAATCTTTCCTACCACAAAAAATGGACAAGCAACCACTTCGTCTTTCCCAGTGACTGCGTGCCTTTGCATTGCTTATTCATGCCGCAGGGACTAACAACGTCACAGGTAAACGACGTGATACGCCTACTGCAACAGTTTCACACGCTACCAGAAACAAACTTGATATGAATAATTTTTGTCATTTCACGAAAAACCATACATACATAGCCTGCATGAATATTCTGGTGTAAATAATTTTGCTATACTTACAGAAGCTAACGAAAAGTATTTTTCAATATTTTCAAACTTCTACATTGGTAGCATCACTTTCCCCTNATCCAGATTTGAAACGGAATTGGAAAGGAACCTAAATGGTTTCCGATAGTTTTCGTTATGGACTCCTTTAAACGTGTTCCGCTGCAGATCTTCCTATCGATCACGTTCATCGGAACCGTTGCGCTACAGCGATTAGAATGCTCCGGCGCTTGTGCCAACTTACAACTTTCAATCGAGGAAACTTCAATTGCAGGACCCTTTAAAATTATTTAGGAGGAATGTACCAGTAACTGGAATAATCGCTGACTTTCACTGTGGAACCGTTCCGATACTTATACGCTGAAACTTCTAAAACTCGAACANTTGTTGTCTTTCACTAAAGAACCGTTCCTATAACATGACGTTAACATTTCCGTATAACACGAGTAGTGCAACATATTTGAAGATGCGTAGCTTACACAGCCTAACGGTAATCACAAATACGATTTAATATTACTGCGTTAGATCCACAGCAGATATATAGCTGCTCCATTGAATCATAAGCACCGATCCATTTAATTGACCAATTGTGGCCAGCCTTTAGAAAGACNCCCACTCATATAGGCCTAGTCTACTTTTGAAAATACAGACTCCGCCAGAAAAAGGTATACAAACTTCAGCAAAAGAAAAACCTGTATAAATATTTTAATACTGAATTGAGACATCAAGAGATGAATACAAGTTATACTTGACCTCTACAATTACTAGAGCCGTGCTCAAAGTGGTTATCATTAGCGTCCAGACACTTATTAGTACGGTGAACTGCTGCTCGGGCAATGTTACCCAAAGTTTCCAGTGGGATTGCTGCGCATGCCGTTTCAATTTCTTCCTAAACAGCTCCCAGTGTAGCCGGTTTTCTGCNATATACGAGTCACACGACATCCTTTAGGGTCTCCAATAGGTAAAAGCCGAGAGGTATTAAATCAGGAGAACGTGCACCGCTTCGTCCTATCCAGTGTCTTTGCAAAATCTCATCCAGGTAAGCTCGCAAGGCTCGATTGTAGTGTGGCGGTGCGACATCTTGTTGTAAAAAAATTCATCATTCCCATAAAGTGCAAAAATGGATGTCTAGGAACATTTGACCAGTCTTACAACAAGATGGCGCACTGCCACACTACCACCGAGACGTGTGAGCTTACCTGGGTGAGAATTTGCAAGGAAACTGGACATGACGAAGCGGTGTAATTGAGTTCCCTGCACGTCCTCCTGATTTAACACCTCTCAACTTTTACCTATGGGGGACCCCAAAGGATGTTGTGTATCGCAGAAAACCAGCTACACTGGCAGCTCTTCAGGAAGAAATTGGACCGGCATGCGCAGCAATCCCACTGGAAACTTNAAAAAAATTCATCATTCCCATAAAGTGCAAAAATGGATGTCTAGGAACATTTGACCAGTCTTACAACAAGATGGCGCACTGCCACACTACCACCGAGACGTGTGAGCTTACCTGGGTGAGAATTTGCAAGGAAACTGGACATGACGAAGCGGTGTAATTGAGTTCCCTGCACGTCCTCCTGATTTAACACCTCTCAACTTTTACCTATGGGGGACCCCAAAGGATGTTGTGTATCGCAGAAAACCAGCTACACTGGCAGCTCTTCAGGAAGAAATTGGACCGGCATGCGCAGCAATCCCACTGGAAACTTAAGGCAACGTTGGCCGTACTAATAATTGTCTGGACGCTAATGGTAACCACTTTGAGCACCTCTAGTAATTGTAGAGGTCAAAGGTAACTTGTATTCATCTCTTGACGTCTGAAATTAATTTAGTAATAAAATATTTATACAAGTTTTTCTTTTGCTGAAGTGTGTATACATTTTTCTGTCGGACTCTGTACATAGAAAACATGCGTTATTTTACGAATGTTACACCGAACTATATCAAATTACTTACAATCATTTACAGAACTATTAGCAACAGGGTAAAAAGTATAAATTACGTATATTTTGCTAGTATTTTTTAAATTTGCTAAAACTGAAGAACGCCGCTTTAAAATTATTACAAGGAATATTCAAAGTTCAAGGNCTGTCGTTATCCATTACATCCCGACCAACTCAGCGGAACTGTGCGAATTGTATTCATTACCAACAGTCCTGAATTAGAGTGTGCACGTCATATGCTGTGCCATCGTGACTTCATGTTCCGGTACAATAACAAACAATTCCCTTCCATGTCCTTTCTTTCTTCACGACCTGGCAGTNAGATGCTGTATGTGATATCAGTCACTATTTTGCAAACTGGATCGCTACTAGATCAACATTGTCTTTTCTGGCAACCTTGGAAACAATGAGAGGTAACGAAGATTTCTCGATTTGAGAAAACAAAAACAAATATACGATCAAATAAAAAAGAGAAATTGAGAGCACACGGAAGCAGCTGTATTCCAAAGTCAAAGCGATTCAGAAGACACTGCTGTACAACAGATGTCAAGGTCGACGATATGGAGACTTTGTGGTGGTTATTCCCCTAAAACTTCTTACTTCAGCATAAATAAAATTACATGGTACGAATATGTATTCACCCCCTTCTCGTGGTATTTGTAGGGCAACACGTAGAAAAATGGCATGACATTTCATCGTTTGTATCGCGCATACATGAACATAATATATGAAATTTACAAACTTATTGCGATATGTTTACATCAAGTGCCCGAAAGGCATGGTCTTTTAAATGTTACATGCATATGTTTTAGCAAGTAATTAACTTCCGTATCAATCTTTTAAATATTTGCGCTTGCTCTGAATGAAAATATTTCACAGGGAAGTCCAAATAAACGCAAAGTTGTTGGGGTTTTAAATTATTCAATGAATCACGAAAAAAATAATTAGTAAGTTACATCGAAGTTTTGTCACTTGCTTTTATAAACAGCCAATTAATGCAAACAACATTTTTTCTTCGCACTTACGGACAAAAAGTTCATTAAACATCTTATATGATTCATATAACACAGCATATTTGTTTTCTTAAACATGCCGATTACTGGAGGGTACACAACAAATGCAATAGCAAAACATCAGCTCTTACCTCGTTCGGTTCTGTCAGCTCGAACAAATCCAAACGATTGGCGTTCCATTGTTGGATGATGGCCCTAAGTTGATCGCGATCCAACTGGTTAAGATCCGATGCATCCATTCTGCAAATAGAAAATTGGAAATAAAAATTAACATTCTAGAAATTTAAGACATAGCACAATCTCATTAGATCTAAAATAAAAAATAGCACTTCAGTACCGTACGCGTGTCTCAACGTAATAAAAACCGTACCGGTACCATTAAGACAATGAACTTAAATACTAAAAAAAAGTTTAGTATGCAGAAGTTAAAACTAATATATCCATTGTCCTCTGCCTGATGGTCAGTTTTAACATTGCGGTTGTATTTTTCCATACTACTTATTTGAACTTTATCCACCGTCTGGTTAGCTATCCTCACTACGCTTCAAGGGATATATAGGATTCGGAGTANGGTAAATTTTTTACCATTTTCCCCAGTAAATGTACATATTTTCCAGTTTCTGTAAATAACCGGTTTCATATTTTCCGGAAAATTACTAACCCAAGTGATATAGGTATCTAATCTTCTCGTCAGGCATCTTGACATNGCAGTTGAGAATTCTTTGAAGTTTAGTTTTCGTCTCCGAGACTAGAAAGGTCAGCTCAAGAGACAGGTCTATATCTCTCAAAACGTAGAAAGTATAGCTAACATAAAATATATTATGTCCACCAGCTAAGTACATAAAATGTGTCACAATCTTTCAGTTTAGAATTTAGGTTGTTCTGGGTGGAGAAAGTTGGTTGCTAGAGACAACGAAAGCACAGCTACAAATGTCCTACTATGCAGTTACCAGTTCGAGGCTTTTTTCAAAACCTAAATAAGCAATTTGTAGTCTTCTATCAAATCCACTTACAAGTTATCCAACAAATTAATTAGTTCGNTGGTTTTATGGTGATTGTAGTGTAAGCTATGTATACCACATTCAGCAAAACACTTATACCGTGTCCAAACAGGATCGATTCTGGACAAAACAATGCCTACAGTATATAGATGTATTTAACACTNCCTTTCCTTAGTAAAAGAAAAAGGGTCAGCTTAAAAAAATTCTCAGACTGCAAAGAAATTCCACAGTATTTAACTAGGGAAAAGTGAAACGACTCATTCCTGAATTTAAACTGGGGAGTGGTCGCATTTGGCACGCCATGTAACATTGCAAATATGTAAATGAATGTGTGGAAGAAACCAGCGTTCCGATTGCATAACATGAACTTTCTCTTAACAATAAAAACTCAACATATTTCGTACCTTTATCTTTCCACTAAACTACAACTAACTGTTCACGATCACTACTGTTCAATGTCCTTGAATTGCTACTAAGAGCTAATGCTAGTCTCGATCAGTTAGGTACGTATCCACTTCCTCCCAACCCCCTCGCGTTACAGTTGAACGATAAAGAGGACATTATAGGACGGCTTTGGAATGCCCTATTATTTATTCAATGCATCACAAATCGTTACTCACCAATGACCCAGTTTCACTGACGAGGCCTACGAAACGCTCGCAAATGAATTCTGATAGGATACTCGACTACGGGCGGATTCCAGTTTAAAACACTAAATTGTTTACCAATTAATGAATGTAGCCTACATAGATCTAACGTCTGAAGTAACTGGATTTTGTAATTTCTCATTTCTATACACATAGTGAGCTCACCCACACTACAGAAGAAATACGCAAATACATCCCTTCAAGAATAGTCTAGGGCAAGGGTCGGCAACACGTCGATCGCGATCGACCCACCATTTTTTGTTGCTCGCTGAAAATTGTGCACACTTAATATTCACAACTCCACAAGTCGTAATATCTGCAGTGATCGTAGAATCCGATTTTTACTACTTCATACGGCAGTTTGTCATTTTTTTTAAGTAGCCCGCTTATATCTGTTGGTTGTCGCCCCCTGGTCTGGGGAATTTGATACCCAAAGGGCTTGGAGTGCAGATGGCAATGCATAATGCTGATATGGGTTATCAGTTTTCCTTTAAGTCCCAACTCGAGGAGGCTACTCTCGAGTTCGATCAAAATTTTTTCAAAGTCCAATTTTTTCGAAAATTTGTCAAAGTCCATAAGAAAACAAATAGTTTGTGGTAAGGACATTTTTTTTATCAAAAATTTCTTGAAAAAAAATAAGAAGTTTCTCCCGTATAATATTGTAATGTACACACTGTATATACTTAGGTGCAAGTCTACTTCATACGCATCATATCACACATCAATTCCAAGTGCCATACAGCTGGAAAAGGTAGTACTTAATATTTTAAAAACCTCAGAATAGTTATTTTGTGCACAGGGATATTAGAACAAAATCACGCCACACCTTTCAACGTTTAAATTACGTTTTATAAACTTCGCATGCTATTTTTTTATAGTTTGTCCGTTTTCCATTCACACTTACAATCAGTTAAAGTGTCCATCCCGTCTTTCAATGCGCTATTCTAGAATTTGAAAAAGATGGGCATGACACCTGGCTAATAAATATTTATAACCACTTTTTCATTCAAACCACAACTATTCTTTCCACTGTATGATTCGAACCCACGGACCGCCCCGCATCCGATCATNTTTAAAATCAACATGTTATCTGTAGAACGAGAGTTAAGTGAGATATTAATGAACGTGTTTAAAATCTACATGCTGGAAAATTAAAGCTGATGTCTGATACGAACATGATGGCATTTTTAAATATTCCAGAATTTGTATTAAAAAAAACAGGTGACCCAAATAACATTGCTGATTTCACAAATAGGGCTTTGTCTTAAACTTTTTGTATTGAATATCGGCAGCTAAAATTTCTTCCTACGTTTGACGTGAATAAACTGTTCGACGCCACATCAATATTTGCCTTGACACTCTTCATATGCAGCGATTTTATTCACATGCCACTTCCTTACAAGAGTAGGTGCAAACTCCGTCAAACTCTTCATAGCTACTACATTATTTCGTAGGGGCGAGGAAACCCCCAAACGCTTTCTTCTGACCACCTAAACCATGTACTGTAATTCAATTAACCACTCCCTGAACGAAATCTTNAAAAAATCAATTTAAACTGTATTACAGGATACCACACATACCTTCTTTCCCAAAAAGCCATACGAAGAACGACATAAGATCAGTGTGAAAGCCTACATGTGCAGCTCATAAGATAAATGCTTTAAAGCTCACACACAGACACTAACTAGCTTGAAACAAAATTAAAAAGTATTCCCCTCTTCGGAATTATTGCTGAACTTCACAGGACATTACCTACGATCCATACACATATTTCCTTATATTTAACACATTTTACCGTATGTATGGATCTAGCAGTTAAAATAGCGAATCTAATACAACAAAAGCTAATAATACAGGACATGCAATTGAAGCGGTCAACAGGTAGAGTGAACGGATTTTAGGTCAAATTAACTTCTTGCATGCTGTGCAACCAGCATGGAAAGCATATTTAACTACAAATAACAGTTACGGTATCACAAATGTCTGTGTCCTTACATACTATAAAATATGAAATTAAGTAAACGGGAATGTAAATTCCAAGCAAATTATATAGTAGTCCGTGCAAGTTGATGCATAGTATCCTGAAACTCAAACTTCTGAAATGGTTGACAATTTCGGCACTCCCGTTCATCTAAATATAAACAGAGTCCAATAAAAATTACTTTATTACATTTGTATGGCCGTATGCTATTCCTAATTAACGATCAAAAGACTATGACGAAGGAAAGTCCAATAAGGATATTCACTATCATGTATGGCTCAAGTGGAACTCAGTCAACTCACCCCTGTACTCTGATCAGTAATCCACAAAAGATGAAGACCGATCGTTTATGTACGAGATTATCACTGATTTCTTTGTCGTCTAACGAATTTTCAACCACACATATGGTATTCATACTATGACTATGATATTCAGTTTACGAGGTGTTGAGTGGTTTTCAGAAGTAAACTAATCTGTTTACTTCAAGGTTAAGATAGGCCCCCTAATTCATTAACGACAGACAATGGTTGCTCTGGCTTTTCCTTTTCTTTCGCACAAATTTGTTTCGCCAAAATATGTTTAGTGTCGCCATGTATATAAAATAACACTATTGGTATTAAACAAGACATAGTAGATATTTAATAAACTT
>KZ868969.1:105579-118601 GCA_003456935.1 Machilis hrabei | reverse complement strand
TTTACTGTCAATAGGCAATGCTTTTCATTCGAAAATTTGCACACAGTATTATTGTAAGTCAGTGTTAAAGAAACCACTTCTTAATAAGTATTTGAAAATAACCATATTCATAGGCCTATTTAGATAAATATTTTACAAATTTATTTCATTTTCAGTGCAGTTATGAATTTATTTAATTTTCGGTGCAGTTATGCATATTTTGTTCCGTACATTATTCATGAAAATATCCTTGGTGTGTAAATAATTTACCCTCCAAGAATTAAACAATGCAGAATCACTTACTTTTTAGGGCATTTTTTATTTAATAGGGCATATTTTGGAAATTTATAGGTCATGCTTTATTTTGCATATTATAGTAATTTTTTAGGTTAAAAAATTCTAACCCTATTAATCACTTTCATATTTACTAACTACCACTACCGGTAGGCTACCAGTATTCATCATGTACAGTAGAACCCCTCTCGTCCACCCTAGGCTGGTCCGCCACTCCGGTTGATCCGACCGTGCTTTTGTGCGGTTTATTGCAATGTTTTTACTGTAGAGAACAATACATACAGTCATTTTTTAGTTCAGAGATTGTTTATTTTACTGTAAATCCGTATTTTTCTGTATTTTCTGATAATTAGCTTTACATTTTTTATTATTACATAATAACTGTATGAAATTATACACCTCACTTTACTGACTTCTTCATGCTCACTATGAATATGTAAAAGCAGCAAATAATGTTGCCTTCAGACATATCTCAGAAACAACACTTGNACCTCGTTGTTTCTTCTGCATCAGCCACGTTGTTTATATGCGCACTTTAACCATGTTTTATTATGATCGTAAAGCTCCACCAGAAAATTAGATACCTCAAAGCCNCATTCTGAACGATCCAGTGACTGACACCCCATAATGAAGGAAAATCAGAGTCCCAATCTGATTGTTCCAACCTACATGGTGGTATGTTCAAACTTTCATGTGGTCTTGTAAAATGGTCAAGCATTTACAAATTTTTCTTAAAATGAGCAAATTGATATAACAGCAAGCAAATATGTATATCTATTTATTTGCATTAGTTGTGTTGTATTTTAAAGGTTGGTGTAGCTGGAAGAATCCTCCACACCTTTTGTGGACATAAGGATCGGGTCAATGCTGTTCGCTGGGTACGAACAACTGTCGGACTCCCTGAAAAGGAATTTGTTTCTGGATCGTCTGATGCCACAGCTATTATTTGGAAGCAAAGGGATGACAAAAGTCTACAGTTTGATCCAGTAGCAGTTTTGCAAGGTGAGTGCCAGTACTTCGTGTAAGCTCTAAATGTGGTTTGTGGGTGAATTATATGAGAATATTTGCTGATTTTGTATTTTACAAGGGAGTGACTGGACCTACGACTAACATGTATAACTATAGATTTAGATTGTTATCTGTCATTATAAAATTAAGAAAATAGTTCTTAAACTTTTCTGTTCCCAGCTTCATGCTATAATTCTTTCTTTTTTCCCCCTCCTGTTTCTTCAACTGTAGTACAATAGTCTGTTAATAGCCTTACCAGATAAGCTTGTCAGTTATGTACTTATAAAACCTATTTAGACACTTTTGTGCTGAGAAACTGTAAGAACCTTTAAAGGCACTTAAAAATCTTCTTCGAATTATATAGTGTGCCAGTCACATATCTAAAAAAATACTGTAGTCCGATGAATGCAGTGGACTTTCGGGCTTTAAAAGACACATTTTCTGCTTTGATGAAACTCTACAAGTCTTATCCTAGAATAAGTGTTTTATTAAGCCGAATATTTCCGTGTTCATTATTTTGTACATTTCTGATATTTTTACTTAAATTTCAGAGAAACGTGGTCAAAATTAAGAGATGTTTCCTTAGATTTGCCACTTTGGCCATTTTATTTTTNGAGTGATGTGTGAAGACATGTTCAAATGTCCTCCTCGTTCAGCTTCCCTGGGGTCGAAGATATAAAATAACTTTTTAGATAAAAGTGTCTTGAAAAAATGAGCTCGAAAAATCAAAGTTTTCACCCCAAAGGCCCCTTCCAGATTTCCTTTGTAAAATGTAATTAGAAAAATGAATTCTACGCATGCGATTTACCATTGTAATTTTTTACTGCGTTCATCTGATTACAGTATTTTTTATATATGTTACTGGCACATTTTATCTGAAACGCCCTGTATATTTTTACAGGTAGTAGGAAAATGCAAACAAAAGTGCGTATTGTTGTGGGTTATCAAAATGGTTGCATGTTAATCATACTGTATGTCCTGGAGATTCCAAAGTGAACCTGTACTTCCATCTTTGCAAATGGAAAGTGAAAAAGTTGTATGTGTGTATATTGCTCTCATATGAATCAAGTAAAATATATTTTTTTTAAACTTCATTTTGTAATGGAAATTATATCATTAAGTTCTTACCTAAAAAGATCATTTAAAGAAGTGCGGTACTTAATTTCCATGTTGAAACACTTATAAAAACTTTGATTGCCCATACCTTGGGAAGTGGACGACATTGGTCCATCAAATTTTAATAGAATCAAATGTATTGTGAAGTTAAGCTGTGTACCAAATTTCAACACTCTAGCACATAGGGAAGTCGGTTAAAAATGATTTTAAAAAAGTTGAAACAAACGGACAATGCTCAAGTCAAGTTAAATTAAAGTTTTTAAAAATAGTTTCTTCAAAAGTTGTAGAGAATAACATTATTTACAAAAAGGTAGCTTAAAAAAATTATAGAAATCAATGTGTCCATAAAAATGAAAGACATATGGAGATATTAAACACAGCTTCCTAATAGGACATGAAGTCTGTCTGATGCACTACAGCAGCTGAAGCATTAAGTGTTATTGTTGCCATAAAAACATCAACCTTTTGTGTTTTTTAATCAAGAAATTCATAGTTCTTTGGAATTGGGACTTCTATTTTTAGGTTGTTTGTGCGAGTGTTTTAATGGCTATATTCATTAAAATGTCAAGTAGTAATTGTTTTTGTGTGATGTAATGAATAGAAGTGGTGACTAAAGTTAATTAAGAAATGTCCAATAATTAGAAGAATTCTTGCTGCAGAATGTTAAGCTCACTAGACCAAATGGTGTTGCAGCTTGTTTGAAGTGTTTGTCTGCAGAGGAATCAACAATGTATAGACCTACAGACTACAGTGAATATTATTCCTGTGTTTACACCATACCCGCATGTTATCTTGTCTTTAAATTGGACAAAGTGTTTATGTTGACAACAAATTTGGGGAAAGTCAGGGTTTTGCTCATATCATGGCATGCAGTATTTTGGGCCTCATCCGTTACCAGGAATAACCAACCCTATTACCAGATAAATTTATCCAATTTATATTCAGTAGTGCAGAACTCACATCAGCATCATAGGTATTTTTTTTTATTACATTGCTCAACAAAGCGGGGTAACTAGTGCAACTTCAGGAAGGGTTGAAAAATGTAAAAAATATACCATTAACAAATACAGTTTGACAGTGGTAAGAAGCTGTAGTCAAAATATTTTAAACCAGTCAAGATGCAGCATATACTGAACTGCAAGATTTATAAATTTGAAATTTATAACCAAACAATTTGATGCAATGGTACTACTGGTTGTGGTACCCTTTAGGTGTATGCCAGGTGGAAGTATACGCCATCAGTGTATGTCGACTCTTTCCTAACAGCGAAAGTCAACATATCTTAACACCACAAGCAGCTACAAAATATTACTTATTATGGCCAAAAGTTATTCCGGGGATTCAAGTGTGTGGTGGCCAGAGAGGGTAGTTAGATATTAGTGCAGTGTTGAGGGGGGATGTAAGTGGCTCTGTGTGTATTTTCACCAGCTCTTCTTTTCTATAAATAATTTTTGGTAGAGTGTTATAAATTTTGGTAATTTGCCAAACGGTTTTGTCCATGACAGAATCATTGTGTGTCATAAAAAATTAAAAATAGCTAAGATCTTTGTATTGGCAGTATATTTTTAAGGTAGTGAATAACTTTCTCATTAGTGATATTCTGATGCCTATTTTGTAGGTCATGGAAGCATAGTTACAATTGTAGATGGATTGCACATCTCTCAAGGCCTGGATGGCTCTCTAAGTCAAAGGACAATAATTGCTACCGCATCAGTAGATTCAACAGTTAAAATATGGGAACGCAACATTAGTGATGGTATGTATATTTTGCTATTAATGGTATGCTAAGACATTTTGTTCTCGTGTCCAAGATGTACACATTATTTTTCTTGTGCCTTGTACTTTTGTCTTAAATGTACAAACTGTGTGTTCTTATTAAAGTTAATTGTGAATCGAATATAATTTGGCAAGTGAAGAGATAGAGTTTGAAGCTTGTTTTTTACCTGTCTGTCTGGTTTGAATTTCTTCAAAATTTCTCATACAGAGAACTAATATTATAATCTGACGCATATTTGCAATATAGTGAATTTTAGTAGTTGATTAAATTAGGTTTGCTACTTTGTGATTTAAATGAAAAATACAATAACATATTTTGGTTTTACAGAACTTTAAACCAATATAAACCTAAGGTATTAAATAGAATATTAAGTTTTTTTTCTCAAGTTTATTCTGCACAAATACAGCAATATCTTTTCAAGAAAAACATTTTTCTTGACAGGTGCAGAAGCATTGTTTTATACATCATTAATACTAATGATAAATGGTGAAGCATTTTCAGTTGTATGAAATTATATTGCCAAGTTAACGAAAAGCCTTACTTTATAAGAAAATAACAACTTGACTGAAAAAAAAAATATATTTTTACAATATGCTTTATGGCAAGAATCTCGTGTGCCTAATTTATGTGAATCATGGATGGGTTCAGCTGTATTGATAAATTAAAACAAAGCCTGTTGTAGTAATTATGAACAGAATGGCTAATGTAGTATAAACTCTCATTTAAGGTATACAGTGTTCGGCCACTTTATTAGGTACACCTACCTAGTAGCGTGTTGCGCCTGCATTCGTAGAGGCATGGATTCCAAGAGATGCTGTAAATGTTGTTGAGGTATTGTGTACCATGCAGACATGAGTGTGTCACACAGTTCCTGAGGATTTGATGGAGGTGTAAGCCTGGAGCGAACAACCCATTCCAGCTCATCCCACAAATTTTCAATAGGGCTGAGAGCCAGGGACTGAGCGGGCCACTGCAGCAAGGAAAAGTTGTAGTCATGTTCCTCAAACCATCCCATAGTGATGCGGGCTTTGTGCACCAGCGCATTATCCTGCTGGAAGTAGCCATTTGCATGAGGATAAACTGTTAACATGTACGGATGCACTTGGTCAGCTACGATGTTTAGGTAGGCTCTGGCATCCTGACAAGTCTCGAGGGTATCAATGGACCCAACGTGTGGCAGGAAAACATCCCCCACACCATGGCACTACCCCAACCGCGTGAAGAGTTGTTGTGAGACACGACGGGTCCATGGCTTCATGATGTTTGCGCCAAATTCTGTGTCTGCCATCGACATGATGCAGCAGGACCAAGCAACCTTTTTCCAGTCGTCGATAGGCCAGTGTTGGTGTTACTTTTCCCACAGAAGGCGTGCTGATAACAAGGGTACCCGATGTGACCGTCGGCTGTTGTAGCCCATCTGCAGTCTAGTGGTGCGTTGCGAGATGGTTTGCTGCGCACCAATGTTGAATTCGGACGTCACTTGTGGCCCGTCTTCTGGCTTGCACAATTATGGTCATCCTCCTCCGGCCTCTTTCATCAACGAGCGATTTTCGTCTACACGAGTGCTGCTGACTCGACGTTTTCTGTTTGTTGCACCATTCCCTGTACACCCTTGATATTGTTGTATGCGAAAAGTTCAGGAGAACTGCTGTCTCGGATACGCTTCGACCAGCACGTCTTGCCCTGACGATCATGCCACGGTCAAACTCCTTTAGATCATTACCCTTACCCATTATCGCTGTGGTTTGCTGGCGCAGCTGATGATGGGAGGTTTGTACTGCTGTAATTATAGCCACAACTGTCCACGTGACTTGCAAATTAGTGGAACGTACCATTTGTGTGCACAGCAGGGGTGTACCTAATAAAGTGGCCGGACAGTGTATGTTACCAATAATATTTACATACCAAATGTGGTGAAAACTGGCACTTTTAACATTGAGAATGACATCTTCTGGTATTGTAATTTACATAATTGGACACCAGTCTGATACCATNCTCTGCATTTGAGGAAAATCAACATTGTGCAGTTCTCTTTACATTTAAAAAAAGTGTATTATGTCCTTTAAAACACAGTGAGCAAACTTAGAAATTTGCAAAATGGTAAATTAGTTTTTTGAGAAAGGGACCATGATTTTATCCTTCTTCAACTTCAGTTTTCTCTTTTTCTTTATAGTAATATTTAAAAAATACAGCATTATAAAGACACAATAGTACATTGTTTCGAAATCTGTAAAGTTTAAATGTTAGTAAAAAGAGCTTGCGTTTCGTAGAACTGAAACTTTTTCCTGCTAAAGATGAGAATGCTGGTCAAATAAAAAGCCTAGAAACATATGCTGCTAAGAGATTCTTGATATGTATCTCTGAATCAACCAAGGAAGTGAAAAGAAATGTGACGTCGTTTGTGGTGACAATAACATGAGTTCTATTTTAATAATGGTTCATGTTTAATTTTCATGTAAAATAGAAAATATATAAAAGTAATTATTTATTTTAAATTAACTTCACATTTAAAAATAAAATGATATACTGAGAAGAGTATTTGTGCCTTCTAGCAACAGTTAAACAAGGTAAGTGCAGAGGGTGTCATTGAAAAGTATTGACAGGAGAGANGTTCTTGCCCACATTACAAATGGGGGCAGACGGCTTCACTTCGACCAGTGCGCAGTGGTAGAGAGTTCGCAATCTAGTAATGTATAGAAATATGTAGTTAAAAGATTGCCTGCANTATTTTTTTATTATTATTTTGTTGTCATTGTTGCTGTGATCTTTAAAGATCATTGTCAATCATATCATTGCCCATGTCAAATAGTCTAACTGCAATTTGAAGCTGTAAAAAATTTTTAGTTTCATATTTCACCACAAATCTCACCGATCTGTTTCCTTAATCCTGAATTTTCAACTTAATAAAGACTTAGAAGTTGAGAGGATGTTATTCGTTTATTCAATTAAATATAGTTACACCTGTATTAAATGTTTTGTGTAAATTGCTTCTCGATAGTATTGGTGATAGTCAGTGCTGCTAAGCACCTACCTGCATTCTGTTGGCTTTCTTAAAGGGGTACGTCACACTCCCGGACACAGACAACAAGTTGCCCTATTTCTGGCTAATGTGGAAGAAATCTGGGAAATTAAATTGCAAGGGACATAAAATAATGCCTTATGTGTGCTTTGGTGTTAAGCTTTCTAAACTTAGTTAAATTTAATATGTATAATTTGCTTAGTTCTCCCATTTTGGGTAAGTCATCCAAATTGTACATATTAAAATTTAATTAGTTTTGGAAATATGTATACTAAAATGAACATAAAACATTATTCTATGTTTCTCAGTTTTCCAAATTCATTTCAGATAAGTTGGAAACAAAACAGTTTTGCTGTTTGGGAATGTAGTTTCTACCCTAGAGATGGTGTACCTCATTAAATACCTGAAACGGTATCACAAAGTAAGTAAACCTTACTGAACTTTAGGGACACGTAATCCTACAGACCTCAAGTTCCTGTATGTCACAGACTGTATTGTCTTGGGTCAGACTACTAAAACATGTTTGGGAAAACCAGAAACTACGTAGCAAAATACTAAGAAAATTAGCATAACTCGTTTTTGTGTGGACTAATTATTTTATTTTATTTGTATTTAAGTGAATTTCAATGTATAGAATGCAGCAGAAAGTGTAAAGTTATTGGAACAGAGCTGTCATATCTGATATCAAATTTTATTTAGTCAGTTATAAAAAGAATTTATAAAAAACATTTGTATAAGTGATACATTGTTGGTATTGCTACCAGCAATTAATGGTTGAGATTAACTTATCATAGATGTCAAACTTCTTTTGTTTATTGATTATTAATCCTCCACAAGGAGACAGCATTTATTTCATTGACTGACCTTTGCATTGAACATTGCAGGTGAAGTGTTTCACTGTGTAGAAACACTGAGCTTTGGTTCAGGATTTTGTTTGGACCTCAAAATACACATTCTACCCAATACAAATATTCCTGTGTTAGCGTGTGGTACAGATGAATGCAAGATTCATTTATATGCTCAAAACAAGGATGGACACTTTACAAAAGTTGATACCTTGTTGGGTCATGAAGATTGGGTTCGGACT
The DNA here is from genome assembly GCA_003456935.1 of Machilis hrabei. Classification (NCBI taxonomy): domain Eukaryota; kingdom Metazoa; phylum Arthropoda; class Insecta; order Archaeognatha; family Machilidae; genus Machilis; species Machilis hrabei. The sequence goes on along the minus strand of KZ868969.1, from coordinate 110,321 downwards.
CTGGACTTTGCTACAGCAGGTAAGTGTGTGATAAGAACATTTTTACTCATTAAATTTTGTGTGAAACAACATGAAAAAGATTGAAAATAAGCATTATTTAAATGCAAATAATTTTTGTTTTCTTAACAGTATGGTGCACTAAAAGTTGAAAGTAAATTTGGTTTTTGCTCATTGAATCAATGTTGGTTTAANATACAAAGTTATGGTATTGCAAGTCACTGAATTAGAAAACGTTATACTTGTATGTAAAACTGAAATTGATACAGTGAGCAAAGAAAAAATATGATTTAAATGTAATAGTGCTCAAAAATATTAATGTAAAGTGTGTTTTGTGAAAACATATTTTTCTTTTAGTTTGTTACGTATCAATACTGGCATACAAACCACACTCCTGAAATACATCCAACCAACATGCCTTAACATGATAAACATTTTATGTAAACACGCCTGTGCATGATTTTAAAGTCAATAACATTACGGTACAGTACAGTGACCTAGAATAAGTAGTGGTTAAAAGCCCTATCTTGCCCATGAAAAAAAAATTGAAGATTTTTGAATGCCAAATTTGATAAACACCCAATAGTATGTGGTGCCATCTAATATCTGATTCTTTACATATTTCATCATATTCCTTCATGAAATTGTCATATTTCAATATTCGAATGGCTTTTGTATAAAATAAGGTTAACACTGAATGACGAAGAATGGTGATTAAATACGTAATTACGAGGCTAAACTCACCCCCTATTGAAATGTGTACAAAAATGGATAATAGATGGCAGCACCTTCCATCGCTAGTTTATCACTTTTGGCATCTGCATAGCGACAAGAAATTAATTTCAGGTTTGCATACTACTTATTCTAGACTACTATAATTATGGTATATTTAATTTTATTGGGCTAATTTAGTACTTAATAGTCTTGGTTATAGTTATAAGAGGAAAGGTGGTTGTTATAATTCAAATATACCTTAGGGTAATTTACTGGTATTAATGGGGATATGGGCATTTTTTATTGTTTTCTATAAGCTTTAAAACTAGGTTTAAGGCTATTTAGTGTTTTTGTAGTGAGAATATAAACGTTTTCATGGTACGAGGTTCTGTGTGTAATTATCTTCATTTTGCTTTGACTATATGGGGAACATTGTTATCAGTGCACCACATTTTGATAACATTTATGTTAAAAAGGGATGTATGGAACGTCTAAAATATTTATATTACATTTGGAATGATATGAATAACTAGAACTTTTCTTTCGCTATNCTCGTGAATGTGCACTGAAAATTAGTTATATNGACAAACTAATTCTAAGAGCGGGAAAGTATAGTAATACACGGTTCAGCTNTAAACACAGAACAACCAGCAAGCAAGCGAGAGGAAACATAAACAATCTGTTGATTTTTTNAGTTACGATCGCCATGGTGATTGTACAATTGTCGAGATGTGAAGCGATTTTGTTACAACATAGTAAGTGTAGAAGCCACCATCACAGAGTGAAGCTGTGGTCCTGACAGCGGTGTTAAGCCTGAAATCCCCTTAAAGTCATGCTATTTGGAACANACCAGCTAGAGTTTTCCATTATCAGAAGCGATCAGAAAAGTCAATGTTTTTAATGCACTCTTCTAGGCTTTTCAGGAAATGCATTTTATTCAATTTTGACATTTTGGGACCAAGTTTTATGCTATTTCTAATGTTTTTGAACTAGTCTTCAGTTAACTCAGCATTTATTGAATTACTTTCAAACTCTGTATTTGCTTCTACATTCTAAAATCTGCTGTTCTTGACATTGGAATAATCTTTATTCAGTGAGCCAATTTAATCTTAAATTTTTGATCGAAGCTGTGAAAGTTTTTTTACATATAGATTATCTTATTTCAAAGGCGAGTGCAGTAAAAGAAGAATAAGTGAGATGTATACAGTATCTTGCAAATGCAAGCAAATTTGAGTGGAAAGAGCATAAAGGTGTTTTAAAACGAGAAAGAGGGCACAAATGGCAGATTTTGATGTCTGAAATAGTAAGTACTGGAACATTGCATAATTGAAGCATGCATACTAAACTGGGCAGAGAGACAAGTAGTAACGATCACGAAAACACAAAAAAAAGTATGAAATACGTTGGAATATATTTGAATTTAGAAATGCAAAAAGATTGTAAATCGGGAACTAGGGATGCTGTTTTCTTATTGATTTAGTTTATTCAAGATAAAAATGTATAACTCGTAAAATACACACTGAGAAGGAAGGTTTCACACCAGAATGGTTCATGAAACTGCTGGAGACAGCAACCATGTTCACAAAGAAGATGGGAAGGAGTATTCTTATTTTTATAATTATATTTCATATATTTTAAACCCAAATTTAAACAGAANTTGAACTTTCAAAATGCCAACAATTTGAGATTCAAACTGTTCCACCCGACCTGTCTGGTCTAGTGGTGAGCTTACCGAGCTCTAGAAAAGGGGGTATGGGTTCGAGTCCCACTTGAGGCTTGGGTGTTTGTGGTGTCCAATCATCTTCGATGATCAAAGTAAGCCTTGTTCATCATCCTGAAATGTCCTGTTAGGTGTTGGTAAGACATTAAACACTACATATCAATGATGATATATGGTGTTTAGCATCCTAATGATACTATACAGGTAATTTTAGGATGATGGACAAAGCTTAGTCTGATCAATGGAAATGAATGGACATCACAAACATCCATGCCTTATGCAGGATTCGAACCTGCAACCCCTGATTTCGATACCCTAACCACTAGAGCAGATCATTATCGAAAAGTTGCAAACTGTGAAAGGTCGGCTGTACTTGAAATTTGAACAAGCACTTGTATCTTTAATTGATAGCATATAGAAGTTTATTGTTACGTAATAAATGTGATTGTTTCTTATAGATAGTGGTGATTTACTCTTGGCAAGCAGTGGGCAAGACACTCACATTCGACTATGGAGGATATCTCCTTGTAGTACTGGANTCCTTCAGAAGTCTGTGCAAATCGACAAGCTGTCTCTCGATGAGGAGATTCGACTAGAAGAACGATCCTTTGTGGTTTCCAGGAAGGATGCTGATCTCAGTTTTGTTGTAACTCTTGAGAGTATTCTATCAGGACATGAGGGTTGGGTATATGGTGTGAACTGGCATCCACTACAAAAGAAAGGTAACACTGTTAAGTGGTTAAGCACTTTACAAGCCACGTCACCAAACAGTATTTTCTATACTTTAACACTTACCATCTTTGCCAACAAATAGTAACCACCTGCTTCAATGTACCTAGTTGTTAAAAATTAAAATCAGTGGCCTTATACACTAATGTTGCTAATTAGTCGGTTATAGCTGGGTTAACCTAGTCTCATTTGACAGGCTTCACTCATTATCCTCTGTTCCATTTGCCAAGACTTTTGTCTTCTTTAACATGTCAGGGCTAAGTTCATTAATAATCATTCCTGTTGGTTTCAACAATTTTTTTTTCTTTTTTTTTTTCTTTTAATATGTCATGGCGTACAGTCTGTAGCTACCTTGCTTTTGTATTAGTACTATCTTCCTCTTTGTATATGCACTTCTAATAACTTTTCCTTTACAAGTGAGATACAAATCCTTCGAAGAGCCATTCTACAATAGATCAGGACTCNACACTCTTGGCAGAAATCAAAAGTCTTTTCACATGCCAAAAATAGCACACATTTCCCAATTTTTACTTTTAAGTTAATTTCTTTTAATCGGGATCATATTTCTTGTACAAAACACTCTACAGCATTAATTACAAATTTTACATCCACTGTTCCTTTTATGTTCGCACTTCTGTTGTTGTCTATCTCGTTCCTCACATTTGGCAGTACATACTGCACCATGTTATATTGAACTGAGATTGGCTGCCTGCCCTAGTGGAACCAGGAGTCGTCGGAAAAAAAATGGGTGATGTCCATTTCTTAGTCCCTTATTGGTTTTGCCCTTAAAATAATGGCAAAATAATAAGATTGGTTTTGACAAGATTTTGAAGAGTTGCACTGTTTATAAAACATTAATTTCAATTATGTTAGTAGTTTTTTCTCATTTTCTTTCTTTTCAAAATGTTGAGTTTTCTTTAAATGCCAGCAGCAGTGGAACTCCTTGAAATTTTCAGTAATTAGCCAAACTATCTACTTGGAGTAAAAAAAATGGAAATTTATGCCATATAAAGTTATATTTTTTCAAGATCCTGTCATAAAGCCTTTATGAATCCACAGCTCATTATCATAACATTAAGTCATACCTATATGTCCTCGTGTGGGTTTTCAACAGGAGTTTGATGATTTTTTTTTTTATATTCAAATGTTATTTCTCTCATTTGTAAAGGACAATAAGTACTCTAACCTCGTGTGAAGATCCTATGCTGACACACACATATGATTGGCTTAGTGGTAGAGTGCTCACCTTCTAATCAGGAGGTTCCAGGTTCAAACCCCTGGGCTGATTCCTAGACCTCAGTCTGCTTGTAATGAACTCCACTCTAAGGTTTGATGTGGAAGTCTTCCAAGAGGGATGTTAAAAGTGGGGTCTCGTTGATAAATGTTTTCAAAATGTAATCATCGTATAGCATCACTGCAATGCAGATGGGAGCTCCAGTAGACCATCATAGTCAGAACCGTGTGACTGTAAACTCAAAGCCTTTGGGTAAATCCTAATAGCTTTGAATCACAAATTCTCTGAATTTAAATCCGCTTTGTCTTCGTCCTTTTTTATCTTTTTTCCTGGGCATTTTATTAAACA
>KZ868968.1:61591-80534 GCA_003456935.1 Machilis hrabei | reverse complement strand
CTTTTGTTATTTTTATACTTCTTTATTAGTAACAAAATTAAAGAGGGTTTGTAAAGCATTTATTATAGTTTCTAATTATTTTAGAACAGAAAAAACACATCTATAAGTTAACTACTGTAAGTGTTGTAAAAGACTTTGTTTTGCCTGATTTCGTGGTCATACCAACTTTTGTTCAGAGTCTACATGGAAGTTTTAAGAGGTCGAATATGGTGAAAATACCCATGTTATTTCGTCTCATTGATACAAACAAATTATTACACCGTAATTTCATTCATGGTACCAATCTGAACGTTTATTTCTATGAGCGCAATGTATTTAGCCATTCTGAAACTATAAATATAAATATTCAGACAGGGTGGTCGCTCGCATCTTCGAAATCACTTAAACTACGTTAATAGGTCTATATTTGTTATAGTAGTTTTATAAAATAATGACTTTATTTGTGGCTAAAGACTCGGCCACAAGAAGCCGCTCTTCCCCTTATTTGAACATTACAAATCTAGTGCTTAGAAAAAGGTGATACAATTCTTTATCGTATTTATTTTGGTCACATTATTAATTTGAACGCAGGTGGTGCTTTTAATGTTTTAGGACTCCGTATAATAATGCACGAAGTCACGTTTTATTTATATCAGTCGTGTATCGTATAAATTACCAGTGTTTACTTATTTTGTTTACAAATTCAGGGTATGGCATTTAGTGCGCTTGCTTATTACTGCAATGCATTGCTATTATGAAATAAATATTGTATTTCGTCATCATTTTAACATGTAAGTAGCTTTGCATGTACAGACGTAATCCTGATATGACTTTTGTTGCTGATAGACGGACGTGCATGTATAAGAGAAATTAGCGTTATTAAATAATAAATTATGAAGAAATCATGACGACATTTATTAGTTATACAGGGTGTTCCTTTGAAACGTTTCCACCTTAAGATCTCAAGAAATACGTAAGATTGAGAATTAAAAAAAAACACAGCCAACTTTTGAATCAAGGAGGAATATCAACAAGTATAATATGAAAATAGACGAGCCTAATAGGCCTACTAAATTCAGAATTTCAAACAGCACCATACCTTGAGTGATAGCTCATTTGAAAGAAAATTTTTTGCTCTGTACAATGATACCAATATTTTTATGAAAGCGTACATTAACAAAGGTTGAAACAAACAAATAGCTCGTGATTACGATATCAACAAGCAAGAGTACGTTTGAAATAGGAAAATAAAATTCCATTTGCTAGTCAAAGGAATATTACTTTTTATTAGTGAAACAAAGATTTCTCCTCTACACTAACCAAGGTAAATGTTCAAAGTGTTCACCGTTCCGTCCTAAATAGTGGTCAAGTCTATTTCCAAACTCACTCCTAACGTTTTAAAAAGTATCTGTGGATGTAAGCTTTAATAAAATTATTGGTGTCATTGTACAAAGCGAAAAATGTTCTTTCCAATGAGCTATCACTCAAGGTATGGTGCTATTTGAAATTGTGAAGTCAGTAGGCTTGTTAAGCCTATCACTTACTCGTCAATTTTAGTATTGCACTTTTTGATCTTCCCCTTGATTCAAAAGTTGAAGTGTTTTTTTCTTAATTCTCAGTCTTACGTATTTCCTTAGATGTTAATGTGAAAACCTTTCAAATGAACACCCTGTATATATTTATTTCTTGTGTGTTCTTTCAGTCATTATTGAGCTAGGGGCTTTTATTTCTTAGATCGTACTTGCTTTTATTATTTCTTCTAGTCTTCCTCACTCATTATTAACAAATAACCAGTAACCAAATAGGCCTTTTAGTACTGGTAAGTAACGCCGTAAGCACGTATGAACTATGAAGTTCTGCAGCCTGTTTTTGGTAAAACGTGGAATGAAATATACGATGCCATTACTTTTTTTTATGAAATTGTATTAATCGCTGGACTAAATTCGTTGTAAATTTATTTCCAATACTATTTTGCCAAGTAACGCTGTCACACAACTAAGACGACAGAGTTTTGTCTCCGTGATTACTGAAATCATTGGTTCAGTCCTAGAGAACTGTGAAATCATGTCTCCGTTTAAAAACACACAAGTATTAGAATTCCTTCCCTTCAAAGAGTAAAAAAAAAAAATGCGATGAAAATAACAAGCGCACTTTATGTCATGTACTTCGAATACTGAATACGACAATATTACTTTAAGACAAATTTACCTAAAAACCATTAGATACAAAAACGTAGAGATCAGTTACGTTTGTCCTATTTTTGCAGACTACGTATTTGTAATTACAACTTAGTATGTAATTTCAGACGTACAATTTAATACTGTAAAACAAAATATGACATTAAATCCTTGCCCTTAAACTTCTTTCAGATTTGTTCCCAGTAGCGTGGGACCTACCGACTGTAACACGTTTGTACAGACCGCAGGATCATGGTGTAACTCAGAAAGGTGGGGCGTGTTTTACTGTACGAGGTATTTTTTAAAGACAATTAAAATGCAATTCTATGAGAATAGTCAGCTACGTGCAGTCATATATAACATTTAATATAAAACATGCGTTATTGAACGTCGAAGTTAATTCAGTTGATTGTGAGTATTTATTAAGTTATGTAGAGGTGATAAGTATTTGACAAGAAATGAAAGTGAATATTACACGTTTTTATAAAAATGTTTAGTCCATAATGTAAATAATTCATATGAAATACATTCATGATTTAACGTACGCGTACGTATATATGTCCACTTTCACAGTTATAAGGTGACGAAAATACTCTTGGCAGCTTCCCATAAAACCAGCTGAGTCTGATTTACCACAGGTGCAGGTGTAAATTACTCTTGTCTGTGGTAGTGAGCTTCCAAGCTTCTGTGTATTTTTANGTTTGATGTGACGTTTAAAAACTATTTTATAATTTGAAGATTGTTCATGTTTTTCAAACTTTGAATTTTAGTCTAAATAAAAACACATTACACATAAATGACTGTGGGGGAAAGAGAAACGATACTATTGGGCTTTCCTAAAGGATTAAAAGTATCGATAAGTGCATTATATAACCTTGTTATGAATGAAGTATATTTGACAAGGATGGCAGATTTAAAGTTCAAGTAGTCATAATCTGTACTCGGAAAATAAAGATAAATTCGCAGAAAGACGCGACACTCTTGATTTATAATAGATAACTTAACTTCGTGTTAGTCGTACCTCCGACGAAGTGTTATTATATAGTACTGACAGATAACGTTGATCGTGATATCACGTTTCTGAGATTTAGTGTAGATAATAGGACGCAAGGCTTTAGAAGCATATTTATAGCTTCTTGCTTTCAATTTAAAAAAAAAATGTGAGCAGATTTTGAATAATTTCGTAATTTGTGTTCAAATACTTTTACAAGGAAAGGCTCTTGTGAAGGTGTCGATGGCATGACAAGTCTTGTTTCCCAAACAAATCTCTGTAAAGTAGAAACTGTCGTGACAAACCACAATGCAGATTACACAATTAAAATCCACTAATTTCAATAACCTTGTTGACATTAACTCTAGTACGACGGTGCTTTGTCAAGAAAAAGTAATTGTGTAATACACTGTCAGCTGGAAATTAGAACAAACATTACTGATGGTTTCGTAATTTTTGGAACGGTTCTGATCAGTTAACTTACCACTCTTCTACAATATATTGCTGTCTATGTATTTTCTACAAATTAAAATTTAAAAAAGTAAATCTGCAATTTTAAATAAAATATTCAATAAAGGAGTTAAAACAGAAACATGGTTTGTAAAGAACTATCTAAATGGTGCTACAAAAGGAATGACAAATGAAACTCGTGTGTAGTGTCCAAAGTAAGAATATTTTCAAGAAATTTATATAAACATACTCCTCTCCAGACACGCAGGACCTTTTTTTTTACTCTATCTTAAATTTTCGTCTGTATTGTTTCTTACTATAAATATATGTCACACGATGTTTTCTCGGGGTCATTGTTTGCAGGTAATGCAAAATAACAAAAACCGAATATGGTGCTCACTGAAGCATGGCGAAGTTCTGGGGAAAGCAAAGCAAGCATTGCTTGCTGTAACTACTTCTTAATTATTTGTTTCTCAGTATAAGAGTCACTTCTGTAAATCCTATTTTATCATATACGATTAATTTGCCATTTTCGCGAAATTTACTGTAGAGCAAAGCCTACTGATACCGAAGCCTAAGCACAGGTCAACGGAATCTTTTAAGAGGGCGTACTGATTCTACTGAACTGTTTGGCAGATTCATTAGCGAAGCTTTTAGAATTTTGGGTTTCCAGTGCAATAAACAAGTAAAAAAGACTATAGGTACTCAGGGTGCTTCTCAAATGCCGAAGTGCCCTACTCAGAGTAGAAAGTGGTCGGAGGCACACGAAAACGAGTGGTGTCTCGAGCGAGCGGTTAAAAACAACCCCATTATAGTGGGTGCTAAATTGTTGCTTTAAGGCGCGTCAACACAATTTGGTGGGTGCTAAAGGTGTCGATATAATAGTATATTAAATGGGAGTATACTGTCGTGATTTCATGATTCTTTACACACACAAAACTAATACAAGTATTATTTATTTCATTTGTGTGAAAGTATTGTTTGAATAATTCGTAATAGTTTAGATCTTCTTTCGAATTTAAAAATGAGAGGGCCAACAAGTGGTATGGGATGTGCGTTTTGACTTAGAAAAAATAAGTGAAGCCAAAATGATTGACCACACATGCCTTAGCAAATTACTAAAAATAGAATTGAAGCGAATATATGCTTTGGAGCTGCTAATATTTCAAATCGACGTTATACATACGCTCAAAATAAACTGCGCAAGTTATACTGATATAGAAGCCAGTGTATTTGGTTTTAATTTGTAAAAACCTTGTTATATCATCTGGTATTGTCGGCCGTTCTTAATTGCTTTACCATCGTTAGGAACGTAAACAGTAAGCCTTCTGAATCAAACTTTTCTAAAGTGTCAGTTACAGGTTAATTTAGGACGTGTCATTAAACTCCAGAACTAATGACTTTTCGTTTTAGTCTCAACATTATATCTCAAGACAAACACTTTTTGTTAGTTTCAGTGAAAAATTCCTGTGCATAATTTATAACCGTAGTTATACAATAATTTCCTTATTAGGAAAACACGTGTGTTCTATTCTTGAGTAGGCCTACCATATTACGTTTAGAAAAATCAATTCAAAAAGAATGAACATAAAAATAAGTACAAAGTTTTAGGTATCTTTTGCAAGTTATTATTTGTATGATGCAAACGAAATAGATTTGTAATACGAAATATGCTATTTAGAATTTAACATCGTACATAGGATGGAAAAATTCTGACAACCTACGTTAGGTGCTATCAACACATTTATTATTTGTCGATCGTTTGCTACGCTTCAAACACTGTATCTGTTAAGACGTCCCTACATTGTTGCTTTCTTAATACTAGCCCTGTTTTCAAGCTCACGCTTCGCCATTGCACCGAAGTACAGGGATAATGATGAGTAAGTAAAGGTAAGTAGGAAAGGTGTACTCCATATTGGTGCACACAAAACNTTCTTTCGGGCTGTTTCTCGTATTTACAAAGTTTTCTAATTAATTTGAGCAGAGTGTAAACAGTTAACATGTGTTGTGGTAGAATCACGAGGGGGGGGGGGAGATTTAAATAAAATTGCAAAAATCTAGAACGTACGTTTTCTTCATTTCTATGGATTATTTACATGAAGTTTAATTGAAAATGGTCAAGGGTTTCAGGTGTTGTATCAGTTCGATCAATATCTGACAATGTGAAGATATGGTCCAAAAATTAGGCTACATGGTCGAAACAAACAGAATTAAACATGTTTTGTACTAGGGATTATCTCACGAAATATGGTAAAAACTTATGTTTTAACGTATCTTATGCTGAGAATCATTCTCACGAAATTTGAATAAAATCAGTTAATTATCGCAAATTCAACCAGAATGCGTCATCGTGAATAAATGTTTTATAAACTAGGCAGAATGGATGAAACTTCAGTTTTTACACGTCTTTTAGGTGGTCGAAAAAATTAGACCACATGATCAAAATGGTATTGGTATAGCTTGTANTAAGAGTCATTCTCAAGAAGTCTGATCAAAGTCGGTTGAATAGTTTAGACTCTGATGCAGGGTGACGGACGAACAGATGGAGATAATAGCCATATAAGACTTATATTACTTTACGTAGACAAAAATACATTGAAACTGGGATTTGCTTGTTTTTCCGATTTTGCGAACTTAATGTTGAGTAAATGTACGCGCACACGTGTCTAAAATTCTCATACGTTCATGATACAAATTGGTTGTTTACGTAATGAAAACCTATATTCNAGTATCAAAGAGGGGTATATAATTATATATTAAATACCAAGAATTACTATAAACACCAAAATTATTTGAGTGATACACATGTACGTCTGATGAAATATTTTATAGCAAATGTATAACGTAATTTAAAGACGACTCGGTGCAATTATACTGCGTTTCTGTGCTGTATCCGACCCAAAAATATATCTTACAAGTATCCTTTTATCTTAGCCTTCCACCCCTGTCAAAGGAGAAAAATGTACATTTTAACCTCAGAAGAGTAGTAGTAGCCCCTTTGCGCAACTAAGATTGGCGTTTTCAACATTTCTCTGTATTCAGAATTAAACAAATTAAGAGGAGGGTAAATTTATTTACGTATATACGTCAATGTGGTTTGACTTTTATTGCTACCGTTTTTCTGGCTTGGTGTAACTAATTTTAATTATGATAACATCCACACCAACAGTTTTCCTTTTCAGTAAGTTTTTTGTGTACAAGTTCTCCAAAAATACCAATTAAACTCATGGGCTGCTTATTGTTATTTCTGTGCAGTGACATTACGACATGCGACTCATTAGTTAGGATATGTGTGTACTTTGCAAGTGCGACCAAAGCCTAAGGGATTACTCTGGCACAGAATTACTGTAGAAGAAGAAGAGGCTATTTCTAGGTACAGTTTGAATGCTGAACTAAGTTTGTACGCACGTGTATTTGCTGGCACCTATTAGGGTACAGTACGTATTAAGTTGTACAAAAGGCGTTTGTCGCTGAAGAGAAAATCCGCTTACGGCTTTCGGCTTAACCTGAGCTGGAGAGTGCAAATAGCATGTCTATTATTTATTTGATGCCGAACTGTTCGTATCTTGGGAACAGTAAAATCCGACAAACGAGGTCAGTCGTGGAGATGGAACAAAGTGGACAGTTTTGTCAAATGTCCGTATGATGTATATAAAATTCCAGTGTATTTGATAAAATTACTCTTAGGTAAATCACAATGCTAAACACTCCAAATGTAAGTACAGAATTCATAAGACATGTAGGTCCTATATAATTATGATCTCTGTCGGAAGCATTTACGTCTGGTAGTAATTTACAGTAATGCGTAGGCGTTTATAGAGTTACTAAAATATGGCCACGAAAGGGCTTACCAGAAATGTGAAATCTAGGTTTTTATATTTTGCACACTCGTGAATATATGCAATTATTGATTGTTTTATCTATTCACGTTTGTATTGTTATTGGAATAGTTTTAATGTTTACATAAATTCCCAACCAAAGCCCAGTTGTTGCAATTTTTTAAAGCAAAAGGTCACAAAGAGAGATATTTCGTGATTTGGGTTGCCATACAAACGGACTTGTTTGTCCATCCACTCGATACACGTAAGAATTATAATATTGGTGTCTAACGTAAGTAGTGCAATGAATTTCACCTCCACGTTGCTGACAATAAACATAAAATTACGTTTAATATTAGCTTACTCACCTAATGTATCATCATACAGTTTATTTTGACCAGCATACGCACATATATAAAGGGCAAATTGTAATATAATGTTTCCAGGCCAGTTTTGGTATGAGAATTTTGAAATAAAAAGCGTATTCTCTAAGCCGCTGTGAACTGCTAAACCAGATGTAATTATTCAATTTGAAAAAAAAAATGGTCAACCTGAACAGCTGACTGAAGTGTGTAAACTTTGTGTTGTATGGAAATTGATATGATTTGCTTCACTGGTCAGCTTTTTGGTCGTAGAAAAAAAATATTTACGTAATAGCACGACGAGAGTTTACACGTTACAAACAAGCAACACTCTACTCTGTTTCTTGAATAGGGACCATCGGCGTGGCGTGAGGGTTGCCGTTGCCTATAAGTATGCAACCGGCGGGACTGTAAATAAATGCAAAATACGCACGGTGTGCAAACCGCGCTACTCCTTGTATGATGATCGACAAGACGTAGTTCAGTTTGCCAACATTGCGTACTTTGCATTTATTTACAGTCGCACCGGTTGCATACGTATAGGCAACGGCAACACTTACGCCACGCCACTTAAAGGGACTATACTGTAACATAAGGTAGGTATTTCATTTTCTTATGTTATTCTTTTGCACAACATAAATCAGCTTCAACTTAAGTATCTAAAAAAATTGAAATATTACTCCAGAAGAACCTCTACAGATTATCAAACTCATTTTTTTTACAGATTTTTACATTCTAATTTACAGGGGTATTCACTAAATTGTTATCAAAGATATTACAAATTTTAATTTGGAAAAAACGAAAGGTGGTGAAGGAACTGCCCTAGAACTTTTTTCTGTATCTCTCCGTGACAGAAACAACGAAAGACAGTGACAGTANGTTGTTTGGTGAGCATTTTGCAACCATTGGTGTGCTCTTGTATGACCGATGAAGTGACACTACAATGGCATTTTTTTAATATTTAATAATATGGTAGAAATATATTTGTTATTACCTTAAGTGATAGCAAAATATTAAAATATCGAGGCTGTACAACGAATAATGAAATAGGTAGTTTTCTAATTGCTTGGCTCTACTGGTTCTTGATTTATTTGCTGTTTCACCATTTTGCCGGAAGGGACGTCAAAAATGGGGTTCCATCGAAAAGTGTTCGATGTAAAAGAACCTACTATCGGCTATGCGTCGAGTGAGTGGCAAAAATCAATTATCCTGAACCGTCATTGCGACCTTCGCTGTCAGCATCGTGGGACCACAATCCCAAATAATAAAATCAAATAATCACTATTTTACCTATCTTCAACCATTCGTATGCAGATTTGACGATGAATAATGGGATGGTGGTTGAGTATTTTCACCGTTTATGCATTTCCTATAGAAAATGCTTTATAATATGGTCTGTAAGCTACGAAGTATTAGCATATCAAGCTGCCACGCGTACATATTCGAGTATTATTTTTACATGGAAATCCCATACCTCTTTCTATTTCTTTCACCAAAACAAAAGGGTAATCCAATGTTAAAAACTTAGATCAAAGGTTAACTAATGATGAAACTGCTTCGCAATCAATCCGTGCCATGTTTCTGCTTTCAGCTTTTTGTGTATTGACACTGTCCCGTACCTGCATCCATGGGATTTGGACTAAATGTACTAACTGCTTTGCTTATGTACGTTCATGATAAGTAGAGGCTTTTTCAAAACTGGATTTTTGTCTGTGTTTTGTGACAAAATAATTAGATTTTTGGCATTTCTTCCCATTGTTTGTGTGTCTTCTCAAAAGCAGCAACAGAAATATGTGTGTGGCATCAGTCTCTCTGCAAAGAGGGGCAAATGGATGTCCTGACCTGCGTTTGCTTGAGTTCGAAGGGTGGTTGGGTGTTATGAATACATTTACTTGTCTGTATTACATTTTGGTAGCATGTGTAGAATCGGACACTCGGCAAATTCTTCGTCAAATGCGTTGAACTAGTCATGCTATTACTCACCGTCATTTCTGGAATGCTTGTAAAGTTTTGCCATATACTCATATAGCTTCCTCAGGGACGACAAACAGAAAACTAACGACGGCTAGTAATAGGATGACTAGTTCAACGCTTCGGCAGTGTGACCTTACATTACTTTTGCTACTTGCTATTGAGTTAAATGGTAGAATATTCTGCGTGGTATTGGAATGATTTAGTAATTAATGTTTTACATTAAATTGAAACCTGCTGAGTCATGTCAATTAACAGAGATAAATGAACAGTGATTTCAGTTAATTGAGACAAATGAACAGTCACAAAACATGACATGAAAGCTGTTCACAACATCAAGCTTGTGTGGGAATTGAACATATGCCCAGACAGCATAATAAGCTTGATTGAAACTTGCAGCAAGCTTGCCATGTCAAGCCAATAAGCTTACAGTAAGTTTGCCATGGCAAGCTTGATTCAGGCAACGAAGTTTACACTTGTCCAGCTTGTTTTATGCTAGTCGTGGCAAGCTTNTTACCGCGGCAAGCCAAAATCAAGCTTAAGTTAAGTTTGCCGTAGGCTTGTCATTTCAAGTTACCGCGGCAAGCCAAAATCAAGCGAAAGCTAAGCTTGCCCTAAGCATACGTGCTCTCTGGGATGGCTTATGGTATCAGAGCAAAATAACTAGCCAACTGCTCCATGCATCAGTGTGTTCTAGAGTGCTTTTTATATTACTATTGGCAGGACATAAACTGTGAACAATATTGATGTGTGAATCTGAAACATTGAGTAATGGTGTGTTTCTTTCAAGTGAGTTTTGAATTCTCTTGTAAGCAATTTTTGGCTTTATTTGATGACACATTTGTACTTCCATTGTTTCATATAGCCACTTGTGTTTTACTTACATCAAATTTTAAATAAGTTTGATCAGTATTATTTACATTTTTAATAACATTACTTTCATTTGTAGACATCTTATCCAAAACACCTTGAAAGAACTTATATTCCGTGCAAGTCATCACGTATAAAATTCAAAGTTTGACTACTTTCATCCTGTTTCCTGTAGATATTTGTAATTATCCAAACACCCTATTGGTAGTGTTTGTATTAATACTATCGAAACAAGCAATAAGTCTCGTTGGTACAAGATTGGAAGACCATAGTCCCAAAGTTTTAAAAGGTTNAGGATTTCCTCAATAAGATAATTCTTAACATCAGTCTGCAAGGATAATACGAGCCCAATCCCTTTGCTGCTGAATAACAAAAGTACTGTGTACATTTTTTATTGAATTTCAAATGCCTGATGAACTGATTATCAACATTTGTGATCCAATCTGAACCTATTTCTCCAAAGTGTGGAAAATAAATATGTAGTGGCTGCTACTACATTACACTCTCTTTTTAAGTCACCATATAAAAGATTGAAAATCAATTTAAAACCCAAAAATTGTTGATGAATGAATATGTTTTTGACAAAAAATGAAGAATATTTAAATTAACATTTGATGTTATAACCGTTCCAGATCATCCACAATATCTCAGGAAGTGGACTACCCACACTTTGGAATGCACAAGCTGTGCAGGCAAGTGAGCATTGAAAGCCCTGGGGCTGCTGCAAAGGACTGTGTGTTCAGCTTCGAAATACCCGTGCCAGATGTGCCACCAAAAGGTGCAAGAATCAGGGTAAGTGTATATAGTGTATAATATCTTTCGAATTATATTTGCATTTCAGAATTACTGATTTCTTTTTACTGCAGAGCAATTGTCCTTCCCAGAAGTCGGGTATATTTTTACCAGGCTTTTTATAGACAGTTGAGGATACAGTGATTAATACTTAAGTGCTCGGCTTTTCACTGAATTGCCATTTTTATATGACTTTGAACAAGTCGGCTACAATCCATGTTAATTTTTCAATGTCATTGCAATTCAGCTTAATTATCAACTCCAGATTTCATATTTGTGTTTTATTTCTTTGCCAGAGTTTTTAATAAGGTATAGGTAAAGGCTATTTCCAGACCATGCCAGTATTCACCCCTCAAGATTTGCCAGATATCTTTGCTTGAAACAACCAACAGTTTTGTAACCTAAGTAAAATATCAAAATAGACTAATGACTGAAATACATACAAAACAAAACTACAACAAAAAACTTGCCAATTTGACCCAAAAGCAGATTCTTCCTGTAGGACAATATCCAATATCTGTCAGGGATGCAGTGGCGAGTCGTCCGTCTTCGGTAGATGCGGCGAAGATCAAGCAAAAAAATGAAATAATGAAACGGTTAAATTTTAGTGTATTTATCGGTTATCTGTTATATATTTACCATTACCATAAATTATTTAGTCACAAACATTAACAACAATAAGAAATTAAGCGTAAATTATACTAAAAGTAAGCGTGAAAGTGGTAAATAAGCATTGAAAACAGATAAACAGAGTAAGGGATTCTTACTCCCTACCTCCACCAGTATTCACTCACAAATAGGACGAAATACACGGTCTACTCAACGCTAACTTCGGCGAATCACGACTGCGTTTGGCCGCCTGCATCAGTGGAACGGAGTTTTTCCAACTCTCAAAAGAATGTATACGTACAAAAGGTCTTTTCAGAGTGAAGATCGTGTGAGTAGTCTTGCCTTATTATCAGTTGAACGAGAAATGTTTGTGTTGTTGAGAGAAAAAGATTTGTGTAGTATAGTCATACAAAAATTTGCTTCAAAATGAGAAGACCTGACTTCCTTTACAAGTAATAGAAGACGTATAAGAATTTTTCAGTTTCTGTTTGTAATGAAATCTACATAATTGTGTCTTATTATTACAATATTGCATTTTTTTAAATGATTTTGTAACGATTTCTGTAATACATAACTGAAAAAATTCAAAAAAGTTTTGATTAAATTTGTGAATGATGTTAAATTAACATGTGCATAACCTACTTCGAGTTTTTATCATGGGGGAAGGGGTGTAGACTTTCCGGTAAAACTAGCAATGAGTACCGAAAAATGTCATGCCTCACCAATGCAGGGATGATCTTATATTGAATATATGAGTACCTCCTCTAAGATGCTTTTGTAACTTCCTGAATTAATTGTCCCATCTACAAAGTGTAAGCATTAAATGTCGTGTTAAGAATGTTGATCATGATATGCGATGTTTTAGATCTTACAAACACCAGATGGGTAATTTCAAGGTGATGAAACAATGCTTATTGAGATTAATGGAGAGGAGTAAACATCACAAACATCAAGATGAAGGACATTCACACCACCCCAGCCGTATGTGGAAATCAAACCCACAACTTTTGGTATGAGAACCGGTTGACTAGCCAACTGCTTTACTACAGTTGGTTTGTGTTAAGGCGAAAAGCAAGCATTATTCCGTGAGGATGCTTCAATGTTTTTCAAGTGCTCTCAAGCCTCTCATCATCATATTGTTACCAAGTTATTTCCCTGACATACACCATACCATGTAATCAAAAAAATAAACATTTACTTTTGTCAGACTAAATAACATTCCTTAATCTAATTAAAACAGTCCAATGTCTTCGTAGTTTTTGTGCATTCCAAATGAGCTAATTTCATTTGTTATATCAAAAGCTGCTTTTACATTCATGAAGTCCACCTTCCTGCAGCCTTCTTCACATGGATTTGAGAGTGATGAATTAGTGCAATCATGTTTCCTGAATTCAGCTTGTAAATCCACCACAGTTTTAAATCGATTACATATGTTCTTCCCATTCAGTAATAGGCAAGTTGGAAGAAGGGTCAAATCCTGGAAAATCATCAACATGAGATGAAGAATGGGTTCCACAGGACCGGAGTTTGATCCCCATAGTGGATTAAATATATTACTCAGTAAAAACAAAAAAATCTTACATTTAATTGTTATCTGAGAATAACAATTCAAATAAATGAAGTTTATATAGCTCGTCCATAAAATAGATTCAATATAACAACCACAGCCAAGACCTAGCAATACCGACATTATAAAGTACAAGTCATTTCATCTTCAGTAGACCACTCCATTCTTGACACCAATACAAGAAAATTGTTAAAGTGCTACAGTAGCAAAATCTGTGAACACTACAATAACATCACTGTGCAGGTTCATTCTTCACATTTAAAATCCAAACACTCAAGTATTCTAATATCTTGTCATAAATATCTTTTGGATTTTATTGTCGTACATCCAGGATGCTTCATAGAATTCAGAAGGCTCATGTCAAATAGTGTGTCTCAACCTGTCATTTTTTTTTTATTTTTTTTTAGTTTGCAAATACATTGGAATTATGGCATTTCTATCTAAACAACGGTCAACGAGGGCTTGCCACTCACCCCACAAGGAAAAATACAACTTAAGTCTAATGAATGTGACAGCGATTGTAAAGAAACTAGAACTTACCAGCATCTCCAGTGTTCAAACCAGTAATGTCTGTGTTTGTTTTAAATTAATATCATATGTATTAGTATTTTCTAATTGACCTTTTGGTGTTACAACTTACAATATTGCCATGGCTTTTTACTTTATAAAGTTATTTTGTTTCACAGTAGGATTTATGAAATACTCAATTTGTTGAATACAATAGTCTTTGTTTGGTATGTACTTACAGGTTGTGTGTGCAGGTGCATGCTATCGTTTAGCCCCTCGCCGTTCACCTTCATTAACATCAATCTCATCGCTGTCAAGTGACATCTCACAAGACATATCATGCATCACCTGTCCGCAGAGCCCAGCTCACTATGGTGTTCGAGATGCTTCTCTTTTCCCAGGATATGAAGTTGCAGGAATAATAGAGTCCATTGGTGCAGAACTTCCTTCAAACTGCGGCTTTTCGGTTGGAGATAGAGTTATTGTATACCCTTATGAAGGAGTTCCTCATGGGTAAGTTTTCTTTTGTACACACATGAAATAGGAGTCCATTGTCAGCTTTGGTTTTAACTTCGCATACTTGTCATTGGTGAGTTAGGTCAAGTAGGTTAGATTCAACCACGTTCACTCTGTTTTATATATGAATGTACTTAAGCTTTTTTTATATTCTTTGTTGAATTTATTAGAATCACAAATCCAGTTTGTATATCAGTTTCTTGTATTGTTTTATGTACTCTGAGAGAGCATATTTTGTGAAATTAATTTTAGATTACTAGTGTGTGATATTGCAAAGAATAGGGATGAAAGAATAAAACAGAAGACATTGCACAGCAACAGCAGAAACTGCATAGACCTACACATAGACTCAAGTTTTGTACCTCTGCTGCTTTTCGGCACTGCATTATACAAAAAAGACATAATGAAGACAGAGAGATGCTTAATACTGTGTGTGATCCAATGATCTGATGTGTTTTTGTGGTTTGGAAGACTGTAAGAAAAATGCTTTACCTAATTAAAAGCACATATTTATATTATTTTGTGTTATTGTAGAACATCTTATCAAAATTGAAGAAACACCAATATCGTTTTGAAAATATATCCTAAAATTGCAAATTACTAATGAGTATAATATGTCTACAAAAACATAACATAGATTGGAATGCTAATCTCAAAAACTTTGTTCTTCAACAGCCGTACTACCTTTTGTTGCGTTAACATATTTTTGAAAAACACTTTTCGTTTTCTCTGTCTGATTTTCTTTTCTAAAAATCTATAAAACTCTAACATATTTGTATACCATTCAATAATAACATGTGTAAGTAATCAAACTTCACACAATGAAACCACAGTTTAAAGCAAATAAGGTTTGGTTAACAAAATACTGTTTAAACAATTAAATGTTCAAACACTTTGAATGTAAGTTTATAAAGCTGTAATAATTACTTAAATAGTTTTTTTTTAACATGGTACTTTCCCATAAATAGCAGCTTTATTTACAATACTGAGAAACATATGCAACTAATTTGTGTGACTCTACATATATACACTTGAGGGGGAGGGGACGAGAATGGTTTTCCACCTAACCTCCTGTTTGCTGTTTCACAATTCTTCAGAAACCTGTGTAAGAATAGTATAATTTTGTAGGTGGAAAACGCCATTGTACAAGTGCAAATTCAGTCCATACAACACGTTACAGCATTTACAAAGGCCTTGCATAAAGCGAAGCAGCTGGTACGGACTATGTGCTGGCCATTCTGGTGAATAAATTGAACAATAATAAATTAAATCTAGCATGAAAGATGCCCTGATAAAAATAAAAAAAAAATAATATGTAGTACTAAAAGCTGAGCATAAAAGCAATAATTGTCACTGCACAAATGATGGCAATAATAAAAGGAGATGAGATGGGAAACAAAAGTGAATGACTGTACACCAGGATATGTAGTTTCTAACTTTCTATTAATGCATATTGTAATATTAATCTGTTTCCAACATTTTGTTTTATCATTAACCTAATAAACTAAGCTGTTTTAGTGTAAGATATAAGGAATATTTAGTAATAACAAGGAGAGACCATCAGTATAGGAGTGTACAGTCAGTAATGTACTAAATTTACAACAAATTACCTACATGTTTTTGTGTACACTCAAAAATACTGAATTTTATCTTCCTTTTCAGGTATGCTGAATACATTATTGTCCCAGAACTCAAATATTTGATAAAGGTTCCTGATAACATGCTACTAAGTGTGGCAGCAATGCTTCCAACTGGAGCTCTACTGGCAATGAATACAGTTTTTACAGCACACCAATACATTCAGGAAATATTGGAAAAGAGAGGAGAAAATGGTGAGTCAAATACACACCAAAATCAGATCTCTTCCACACTAGTGTAAGCAGCTACATTTAATTTGAAGTTATTTTGTGAAGGCAAAAATTATGATTTACAACATATTGTAAAGCACACTCATACACTCATACTACATAACATGTGATTTTTTTACTTGAAATAAAACTACATGCTTAATCAAACTGACACACATTTTTCAGAGAAGTTGTGGGAGGAGGCAAATGTAGGATGATCATTCTCTCAAAATGCAGAAGTCTTCTAAAAAATTATTTATTTAGGTAGGGGGCCTACTATGTTATATAAAAAAAGATTTTTACAATTGNACAAAACTATTTTTGGACTCTTATACCTGATCTCTCTTGCTGTGAGGGATATTCTATCCCTCAGGATCACAATGGGTCAGTGGTTAGGCACTCTGTCAAATATCCACAATGTGTTCCCATCACACCCCTCTGTCAAAACTGCCAATTGCTACCCCAAAACTGACTTATAAATCCATCCCTTTACCCAAGTAATCTTAGTGGGAGGTAGTATTTTACATAGAAGTCAGTTAAATCAACTTGAGTGTGATTTGCCTTATTGTTAAATTAACACAAATCAATTTTAGTGTGCCTTCACAGTTCATAGTATGCATTTGTTGTAGTTTCATGTTAGACAATATATTATCTTCTTAATAGTGTATGATAACAAAGTGCTAACTGGTACTGAACATAGTAGTGTGTACAATACACATTTAAACTGTTTCTAATTGTTGAATATTATTTCAAAATATTCAAAAAAATTTGTCACTGGATTTGAAAGTCAATTTCATCATCTCTCAAAGATTAAAACAAAACAAAAAACTATTAAACTACTTAATAGCTTAAAATAACAAATTTCAATGGACCCTTTTTTTAATGTAGTAAATTTTAACGGCTTAAAATAGCCAATTTCAATGGCCCCTTTTTTAATATCATAAATTGTATTTTTTGAATGGTTTGAATTGTATTTGTTCTTATGTGAGTTTCTGATATTGCTGTATTTCTTGTGAATAAAAACGTGTTGGTAGAGTAACTAAAATATATTTTAAAGACAGGAAATTATAAGATTTGGATACAGGTCATTGTGTAGCAATTCTACATTTACAGACTTTTAATGTTAGGAAAACGTTAATGATGAGTGAAATCAGCATTTAATGATTTGCTATTTCAACAATAACTCACAACAGGCTTTTGCTGGTTAAATTATATCCAGACCTTGAAGTATTTAAGAAGGTTGAATGCAAAACCTTAAGTACATGGCAGAAAGCAATTGTTAGAGAACCTAAAGCAAGGTAACAACATAAATATACCGTTCTGAGTAAGAATAATCATTGGTCGAATTACCGCAATAGATGACACCCAGTAAGTCAACAAGGACAGACCTGAGAAAATATGTTTCAACCGTTAAAGGGCATCTGGAAAGACACACACCGAAATGTGAAAATTGGTGCCGTAGACAAACACATTGAAGTTTTACACTTTTAGCACTCTCAGAAGAACGATTTTAAGTCAGTGGTTAAAAGAAAAAGTCTCGGGCAGTGTCAAGTTTGGAAATGTCAACATCACAGTGTGGGGATGGTCTGGCAGTGAAAAAGTTGGAAATCATCACAAAATTGGCAAACAAACATGCAAGGAGCAATTCCTCGCCGTTTTACATCATATGTACGAACTCTATTTGCCAGGTGTTCAAAGAAGAACAATGACCCACAGTATGTATGATGAACTATATATATATTAATATATATTGCCTCTTTGGAATTCACAAATATGTCAAAGCATATGGTTTGGACACCACTGTCGTTGAATCTTCCACCTGTCAAGTAGCTGTGGGATGCGTTAGACTGGAGAGTGTGAGAAATAATTTTGTCAAGCAAAATAAACTTGTCACCGATGCTTCATTTCATCAGGAGTTTGCAACAAATTGCACAAAACTAGAGAGCTCGAAAATGGAACTTTCATTACTGAAGTGTTTTGGTTATTCCTCTCTGATTGTTTGAGAGAAGATGAACATTGTTTGAATCCCATGACTGCTATCTACAAACAGTCTATGAACACAAACTAAACATGTTGAAGTGATTTGTTAGTAATTTTTAAACAAATCAATAATTTCTGTACTTCTGAATGCACCATTTATTTCTTACAGCAGAATCTGAAATAAAATATAAGCAGCCATAGTAATGTTATGGGGATATTTTCAGACCCGCATATGTAAGTGTGTGTAATAGATTCTTTGCTGTGGTAGAGACATCCACTTTTCAAAAGAAATATTATATTCACTCCGTATGCTTACATATTATTTCCCTGAGTTTNGTATGCGTTCTCAAGAAAAGAAGCGTTTGGAACATAGTAGTTGTCATTTTCTGCTAGTGAATTTAAAATTTAGAGTAATTGAAGATCTATTCTTTGAACTGTAAGTGATTTGAGCCATTTAAATACACAGCTTTGTCAGAAAAGCATCACTATGTATTTGGAAATTAAAAA
>KZ868968.1:22049-36314 GCA_003456935.1 Machilis hrabei | reverse complement strand
AACACTTTGCTCTACATTTACAGAAATTTTACTTAGATTTCAGATGCTTCGCTCTCAGATGCTCTCCATCCCCCTTGTTAATATTTGCCAATTCGACCACTGCGTGTTAATACCTGGATGAAGAGTGAATAAGGAATATATTTACAGGTCTTTTGTGTGCTAATACTGATGGTTCACATCGTTTAAAGTCAGTCATAATAGGAACATTGGCGAAACCTAGGGTAATCAACGATATTATGCAGCTCCTCCCAGTCATCTATAGATCTAACAGAAAGGCTTGGGATTCCCAAGAGTTAGTCTCCAAATAGTTTCATCAACACTTCATCNCTGAAGTTCAAAAATTACAAATGGAGAGTTTAAATGTGGATCATGAAGATGTGAATGCCTTGTTGATTTTAGACAAAGTACCTACTCATTCCCGAAGGGATATTCTATCTAGCAATGATGGACTGATCAAAAGTATGTTTCTTCCTCCCATCACTACTTCACTGATCCAGCCTACAGATCAAGGAACAATCCTTACTTGTAATGGCCTTTATAGAAGCAAGCAACTTGATGAATGTGTGGTGTTCTTTGAAGATGAAACTGATAAAGACAACTAAGGCGAACAGATGTTAAAGAAACTAAAAGTTAACAGATGTTAAAGAAACTAAAAGTTTACAGCATCAGAAGTGCCATATTCAATTGGGTTAACAGTTGGAGTGATGTTAGAACTATAACCCTTCAAAGTGCATGGCATAAACTTTTGTACAACAAAGAACAGATTTTGGTCTTGAAGAAATAGATGTTTTTTTTATGATCACCAAAAGTAAACACAGAAATAGCAAGAAAGCAAGTGTTTATGAACCTTAGTTTTCAAGGTTTGAAGATTGTATGTATCAAGGAAAACAGTTCATGGCAGAGAGTTCCAGATTTTGGAAATTTGAGGGAAAAAAGTAGAGTTTTAGTAGACCGTTCGTTGGGTAAAATGCTTGAGCATGTAAGGATGGCACAAGACACTTTGCCTAGTAGCATGAACATAGGTAGCAGCAGGAGGAATTAAAGATGCAAGCTCAGTAGAGCAGTGACCATGAAAGTAACGGTAAAACAAACAAAGATACCGCACGGTGATCTGACAGAGGGTGCAAAGAACCCGTGAGGGATGGGTAATTGATTAAACGAAAAACTCACCTTTAAATTGAGTCAAGGAGATTGAGATGTGTGAACAATATTAAAAAATGGGCAAACTTGCACCTTGTAAAGAGTTGCTCAGCAGTGAAGTATTTCCTGGAACAGAAAAGAAATCCTAACTTTCTGGAAGCAGCTTTGGCTATAGCAGAAACATGGTCACACCAGGAAAGATCAGAGGAGAGTAATGTCTAATATTGAGAGCAAATCATTGTTGGAGATCGTGCGTTTAGCAAAAATGAGGTCATGAACATTCTGATTAGCTTTTTTAGTGAGGATACAAGACTGGGTTTTGCTGGAGTTGAAGTTCACCAGATTCTCTGAACCCCATCGGAGAATTTGTTGAAGATTTGTGGTCATATGCGAAGCTAGAGTGGAGCATGACGAACAAAGGTTAGATTGGAAAGGGTTATGTCGGAAAGCAAAGTTATGGATGGGACTTGTAGTAATAGAAATAGAGTAGTAGACAAAACTGAACCTTGAGGAACACCAGTATTTATTGGAGAAGTATCAGACAATGCACCATCAACTGCTACTCGGATAGATCTGTTGCTGAGAAAGCTCGAAATCGACTGACATAATTGAGGTGGTTGGCCATAGGAAGGAAGCTTATTTAAGAGACCCTGATGCCAAACTCTATCAAAGGTTTAGGAGATGTCTAAAGCTACGGCTCGAGATTCTCCAAATCTTTCAAGTGATTGACTCCACACATGTGAAACATAAGAAAGGAGGTCTTCAGTGAAACAACCGTGCCAAAACCGTACTGATGATCGCTGATTAATTTGCTGGATTCTAGGTATGATACAAAATTGTTAATCACTTTTTCCATGACCTTTGATGGGACAGATACAAGAGCTATGGGGTGGTAATTGGAAGGAAGAGATTTATTACCTTTCTTAGGGATAGGTTGAATATGTGCAAGCTTCCAGAAATTAGGAAAGATGCTTGACTTAAAAGATGTTGTAAAGAGATTGTAAAGTACAGGCGTTAGTTCTGGAGCACATTTTTTAGTACAATTGCAGGTATGCCGTCAGGACCAGAAGCCTTGTTATCTAGGGTTTGAAATATACGTCTGATGATAAGTTAGTTAGTTTGGTTATTTTTAGTTTATGGTCCCACACTTCTGACTGTGATGGGTCTAATGGAGACCCCATACGTGTCATAACGACGCTTCAGGATGATTGAATTTTGCCACTCACTCGACACATCACCGGTGGTGGGTTCTTTTACATCGAACACTTATCGATGGAAACCCACTTTTATTAACGTCCCTCCCGGAAGACGCCTGCAATCATACCTTAGTGTGGAGTGCTTCACAGGCAGACTCGTAGGATAACCCTTTATGCTCAGGGTTAGGAGTCAGCCGGATCCTCACAATCAGGAGGCGAGCACTCTACCTTTAAGCCAACCTGTGGGTGTGTGTGTTGATTTTTAGATGAAAAACTAAAGAATGCATAGAACGATCTGAGGGTGGGAGTGTAGGAGGACTTTTACCTTGAGAATCAAGAGTAGGAGTTAGACGAGAATATAAGAACAAATACATTTGCTTTTTCCTTAGGGGAAGAAGCGAGGGATTTGTCATCTCTTGAGAGACGTGGAAAGTATGTAGTACCAAAGTTGCGACCAATTACTTTAGCCACTGACCAGAAAGAGAGACTTCCATTTGGACAAGATGAAAGCTTGTTACATATGGACTTGTTAAAAGTTTTCCTTAGCCTTGTCAATGGTTGATTTGCATAAGTAACGAGATTCAACATAGACATTGCGAGTGATAGCATTGGGCAGCTTAAGATATTTGTGGTATGCTGCATTTGTGTGTGTGTGTTGTACCATGGCTTAAAACCAGATTTGGAAATTATGGTGGAATGAGCAATAAAAAGTTACCATGCCAAGCAGAATTACATCTTTAACTGACTGGGCTATGTTGTGGAGGCTGTTAGATGAGATACAGTAGTCCTTCCAAGGAAACGAGGATGAGAAGCTACGAAGCTCATCCCAATCTGCAGATTTATAGTCCCATGCAAGATGTGAAAAGGAACTGGATGGAGGTTGAAGAGGGAAAAAAGATGTTGCATTAATAAGACAATGGTCGGAAGATCCAAGTAGTGTTGAAACTGAGATTTAATAAGTATTCGAGTTAGTGGTAAGAAAAAGATCTTAAGTGAAAAGCAGTATCTGGAACTCGTGTAGGAACATTTACCAATTGGGTGAGGTCGCAGGCTATAGCAAAGACCTCTGCTGCATGCCCAGGAGGGTCTGTAGAACCTGAACCTTTGAGCCAGTCGGTATTGTGGACATTGAAATCACCAAGGATAATGACTTCTGAGGACGGATGATTAGTCAGGAGGAAATCAATTTTTGAGACAGACAATGAACAAAGCATTCATTGCAATAACATAGCTATGAACGATAATTCTGAGAATGTCAATCCCTTTTTTTAAATAACCTAAGGTACCAAATTAAGATCTAGTTTAGATGCATTTTGCACACTTAAAAGATTGCTTTCCCATAGCTCCAACACACACGTGAAACCAGGATCTGCAAATCTGACTGACTCCAATCCCCTTCTTTGCAGACTTTACAGAAATTTTCTTCATGAGCTTCAGTCAGGTAGCTCATCCTCAATACTAGCCTTTTCTTCTGCTTACATTTATTTTCTGCCCTTCTTTCACTTTGTGCTCTTTGTATTCCACCTTATTCTCAATTTCTTTCATGAAATTCGAGCTTAGGGACTCTGAAATCCCCATATAGCAACTGTTGAGGCTCTCATTTCAATTGCATTTTTATTAAATTTAGCCACATTGGTAAAACTTATTAACATGTTTTAATCTTGAATTTGTACAGACAAGTGGCATTTAAATTTAAACGTGAATTCAGTATCCCCTAAACCCTCCAGGAACAATTTATTATTTTCATAAATTTGGCAAGATTAGCCCCAGTATAAGGAAACTCCTCCAAGAAGTCCTTAGATAGCGTGATGGACTGTGATGTATTGTTATTAAAAAGTTCCACTTTAAAATTTACACTATTTATTTAGTAAATATTGGGCAAAATTTTAGCAACTGCTTCTGACAAAAGGGTCACAATACAGCCATTATTGTTATGTTTCTGAGTTAAAAACCATAGCTCGTTCACTCAAATGCCACATTATGTTTATCTAACATGTAATTTTACAATTGAAGATCTGGTAAAACTATACGTTGAATGAGTTCTGGATCTTACTTTGTAGTCACAGTGTTTATAAAATTAATAAATTATCCAAACATCCAGTTTCTTAAGTTTAGGGAAAATTGGCCCAGCCATTTCTGAACTGAATGTCACAACGGATAGAAATAAATGGAAGGGCACATAATGTGATCAGCATTCTCTTCATTCAATGAATGCATAAAAGTAATAGAGGACAGTACTGACAATCGTGTGTTTTCATTGCCCCCCATCAGAGCAAACTTGCATTTAGGTGTATCAAAATGTGTATCCCAGGCATCTCAATTTGTTTGTTTGTACCTGAAATGCAGTTTTTAATAGGTGGTAGTACACGAGTACACAACATTAACCGAGTTGTTTCTGTTGTTACTATGCACAACTGCAGAATTTGACAACGCTATGTAACAGATGAGTCGAGTTATATTTGGTCATTTTTTTTAAGTCAGGGACACCAATTCCTCCTGAGCACAGAATCCTGACATTGTATTGTTTCTCCACCCTAACTCTTTTTCAGCTACAGTCCCAGACTTAGAGCATAGTATATTATCTAATATATACATATACCGTATTTAATACTTAGTGTGCTCTAATTCGCTCACTATGCCTGAAAAAGTATGCCTAATGGAAAGTAAAATGTCTGAGAGTACAGCCCTCTTGAAATAATTTGGTGGCTCTGAAGTGGGCCGTTTCTTTTGTGGGAGTGTGTAGAGGGCAGTGTATCTTGGAGAAACTGCAGTATTTGCAAGCATAAAACCTTTTTCAATTGTCAGATGAGTGTTTCCTGGGCCTGGGTAACCTTCCCTCGCCTCTCACAAAGTGCATTAGATGCTTTCCTTCTGAGGTTGATCTAAGTACTGGTCAAAGTAGTAGTATCGAACACACAATTCTATCCAGTCTTCACATATTGCGAATTCTTGATCCTTTCTTCCCCAGCACTTTACTATTTCCTTGCTAAATATTATATGAATTATTTTACAGTTCCTATTTTTGTTTATAAACCGTCTTACATCGGGAAAGTGAGCGAAATGAGAAAATTTGCGTTGGTGATATGCTGTCACTGGGCTGCTCATTGTGGCCCTGAATGAGCACAAAGAGTAATGAAGATGGATGCTCGTGTAGTTGATACACAAGTGTTTTGTAAAGTTTTATTTGAATATATTACGAAAGTGGCTAGTCTGAGGTGAATGAAAGTGTTCCACGTGAAAGAGGAGGTTTGATTACATATAAAACGGCTTATGGTTTGTGCATTACTAATTACTATTACGATTATTGCCATATACCCACTCCTCAACACTCTGAAAGTCATGTTATTACAGGAAATAAANAAAAATATATAGAATCAAAAGTTATTTAATTTTTAATCAACAAAGTCTTTAAAAAATGTTAAAAACATGCTCATTTGTACAGATTGTCCTTCATCACAGACTATTATTACTATGCTTAAGTTATACTTACTCAGATGTGACTTATAGTTATCAAACCTATAAGTATATACACACACACTTTTTGCACATTAACTGTAGGAATTTTAGATTCCATCACACAACTCACAAAAAACTAAACATCAACAAGTACAACACCAATGAAATATGTATGCTACATGAAAAATACACGAATGTCAAAAAAGTATTCTGCAGATTATAGAGTAACTTGCACTTTTATGAATACATCCAAAAAATAAATATAGAATACATATTTTTACAATCTTCACAGACGATGGTAAAATCAGAGATTTACAAACCTATGCACAAGGTAGTTGTTTTCCAACATATTATTATTAAAATCTGATTTCATGGAAAATTTAGCACAGTGTGTATCATCTTTCATTTGTAATGTTTCTGATACGAAGAAAAATTTTTTGTACATTGTAAATATATTTTTCTGCAACTCCACATATGAATGCGATGTCCTACAGGGCAGTATGTCTAGGATATTTTGTATATATATAACTAAAATATGTACTATTACTTCTTATTATTCTGGTACTCTAGTGCACAAATAATTTTAATTGTATACTAATATCAAATAGCTAGAACTGGTGAAACTAATATGAGTATATATCTAAATGAGTGATGTTTCGCTTTAATACGGTATTCCAAATGGCAAAGTACACATTTGAAGCGCTACTTGTCTGTAATTCAACTATATAGGAATGTTCAGATAACTTCTGCTTTCCCAGTCAGCATAGAATATTTGCTGTGGATATTGACAATATCCAGATTTGATTTATTTAGGTCCTATGGATATCGATACAGTATCCAAAAGTCATATAACATCCACAGAAGGTCGTCACCAATATTGTAGGGACATGTATACAACATTTTTAGTACATTTAGCTACAATAATATATTTTCACAAAATTATTAGGTTCTCCTATCGACACCTGATGGGTCATTTAAGGACAATGAGCAATTTTATTATGATTAATAAAGATGAATGGCCATCACAAACATCCATGTCTTACACGGGATTCGAACCTACAACCTCTCGGGCCAGAGCTCGCTATGCTAACCACTAGACCAAGCAGATCAGCTAATAGATTGAAATTCCTATACTCTAGACTATCCAAACAATATCCACATATACAAATGGAATGCATTTATATATAAGAACATTTCAGAATTGTTTTTCTATATGAAAAAACAAATAACATTTATAATTAGAATTATGTGAAACAGTTTTGATTAAACTGTACATAAAAAAATATTAATTTTATATGTTCCGATTCAAAATTTCCTTACAATATCTATACAATATTGTTTTGTTAATATCCAATTGGAAAATATCCGTACAATATTTCTTTTTTGATATTATTATTTAAATGTCCACAAAATATTCTTTTGTGGACACAACGTTATCTGGACATTGTAGACCTTATATGGATATCCATAGGATATTGCAAGCTATGGAGGTTACAATTTATCAGCTTGCAACAGTATTAAAGCAGTGTAATTTCAACACCGTATTTATACCTTGCAATTGTAAACAGGACTTTATACACACATTTTAAGAATGAAACCTAATTGTCTTTGTCTCCCAACTTGGATAGTGACTTAAAACTCCCTTTTTTTTTGTTTAACACCAGAATTGGACTCATAAATTTTGATATACAAAATTTTAAAAATCTAAGAGACTTGAATGACATACAAGCACAGATTGAAAATAAAATAATGAATTTTTACCCTTGATTCCCATGGAACTGACTTTTAAACACCCTCAAGTCGGTCCATACATATTAATACATTTAGGATAATTTCAAATCTTATGCAACTGAATCACAAACAAGTAAGAGTTTTATACTGAGATGTTACTTATTAACCTTTGGCATTTATTATATTAGGAAACCATAGCACCAAAAATGTATTTTGGGTTTCATATTTGTAATTGTTGAGATCCAGGCAACTGTTTATGTGACTGATGTTTGGGACATCCTATACTTACACTAACACAAGAATGCCAAGTCCGAAGACATCCATGATCGATGTTGGATGGCAAGAAACAATTACTATTGCCAGAGACCTGTGTAAGTTGACTAGAGCCCAAGAGGGCTGTTGTTAATGACACAGACAGCAATAGCACCTGGCTACTTACAAACATTGTAAAATATAAATTTCTAATTTCATACAAATGGCTGGTAACATCATTACAAACACTTATACCAAAACATCAGAGGACACAACCACAAGTCACTTCCATATGACTTATGATAGTACCATTTTTTTACTTAGGTGATTCAATCTCAACAGATTTTATTTTAAGATAAACACACAGAAAGAGTTCTAAAACTATACAGATACTGTTAGAAACAAATCATACAAATGGACTCTCAGAAATAACTTCTGAATCTAACAAAGACAAAACAAAATATTTGTGATTTCAATACTTTGAGTTAATGACTTAAGTCATCAATATACAAGTTTTTGTTTCTGAAAAAGAGCATAATAAAATTACCCTGATCTTTGAACTTGCAGTATAAAGTCAGAAAGGAATTAGTATTAAAAAAAAGGAAATGCATTATAAGCATCAAATTATTCAAATCTTATATGGAGGAGACCTTCAACTGAAAAAAAGATTAACAAGTGATAGACACTAAACATTATGATATACACAAACTGGCTATTCCTAATACACAAAGATGAAATCCAATATTGCTATGATACATGATCATGCCCATATCAAATATTTTTATCAACAAAGGAACCCTGTACTTAAATTCTTTGAATCAACACATTAATTAAAGAAATGTGTCTGCANTAAAATTCCTTACAGGAAATGAAACTTTGCTGTCATCTTGAGCAGAGCCTTCATATTTGGTGAAATGAAATGAAATGAAGCAAAATACTTCATGTCTGCAGATATAATTTTAAGTTGTCAAACACTATTTGCATTAGTTTTGTTCAAACTTTTTAAATAATATAACAGTCTGTTAATATAAAAATTAACCAGATTCCACCAATTGGATACTCTTTGCTATTTGCATTAAAAACCTCATTTTATACTGAAAAATTATTTACAATTCCTCAAAAATTGACTATTCCACAAATAATGGTTGAAGTGTAGTTTACTAAGTACATCTGTTTCATTTTTCCCTAATGGTTGAGGGCCTCTCATTGGACTGTGCCTACAAAATTCTGTCTGTACATATATACATACGTCTCTATAGCTCGACTAATTCTCAAAAGGATTTCGTTGAAATTTTAAGTTGTTAGATAGCAGCCTGTCTTGTGTAGATTTACACCACATACATTTTTAAAACTCTATTTCATCTTGTGGCTGCATGAGGCAGCTATCTGATTATTTAATTACTTGCGTACAAGTTACTATCTCTCTCTGTATTTTGTATACAAATTGTTATGTGCAATCAAAGTTATTACATTAGACTACGAATCAGACTGATCTCAGTTTTTAGATTAAATATTGTGTCACAATGATAGAATAAAAAAAATTCACAAATAACATACTCATTAGAAGGAGAGAGAAACATCTCATATATAAAAAAAAAATAGATAAATCTGCAGTACATGTATTGCTGTAATTGTTCCCAAGCCTTCATGCAGTTTCTGAGTGTGTAGCTGCCATGTTCACAAAAAAACATAACGACTCTAAAGGGGTATTCTAGTATTTAATGGCAGAATGTGAATTTGGGTTTCATTTAATTAATTTGAAACAAGATCTACAGTATGTACTTCAAATATCATCAGACCAACCTCTCTACTGAAATAAATCTGGATACAAAAAAACTATGTAAAACAAAGTTCAGTTACCGAAACAAAGTCAATGTGGCTTTTGAGGGCGCGTCAACGCCATAAGGGTCATTTTGCGCGAAACAAAGTCAAGGATATACTCTGTGAAATAAAATTAATAGGTGTTGCTAAATTACAGGTTATCTTTCAGTGAAATGTAGAATATGTGATAGAAAATGTAATTATTATTGTATACTGTGCGTTAGGAACTGTGATAACGTATGGTACTTTAAAAAAAAATCAAGCAGAGTTAATTAAAACATCTATAGCATAACCTATTTTTTAGAGCATCACCACAGACATACTACTGATAAGTCTCATGTCATACAGCTATATCAACTTGTACATTAGTTGACTGCTATACCTTGCCACTAGCTGACATGCTTATGTTTATCTGTGAAAGTTTCTTATACTTGTATTACAGTAACACTTTCCTGAATTTCTATATTTAAGAAAATCTAATGAAACTGAGAAAGCAAATGCAAACGACTACCCTGTTAATTATTAAATGTAAAATTCTATGTTTTACCCTGGCGCATAAAATGACGCACAAATTAGTATGTAATGTTACCAATTAAACCAAACGGTGCAGCAACATTGGAGCTTCTGTGTATTTAGGATAACAGCAATACCAGACAAATAAAATCAACTTTAAACAGTCTCTCACTTTAATATGTAATTTTCACATTATGAACTCTTTAAATGCCAATGAAAACTTCCACAAGCTCTGAACTAATACAGGAATACCATTGTCAAAATGTTATTAAATGCTGCTAGAGCTTTTAAATAAGTTTGGTCATTTGTGTATACATCGACACAACATATTTATAACATTATTTTTTTTCATATTTACATCTGGACATGAATTTGATCAGTTATGAAATTATTTTTTATGTTAACTATCACTTACATTTAGCTAGATATTAGTTTATACACATTATATCATATCTGCCCTTAAAGCTAAACAACACTTTTTTCACTACCAAAAGGACCATCCTAAATAAAAAAATATATAAAAAAGCATATCAAGAAAAACACATTTATACAATAATTAGCAGCCACAATCTGGCTCATCATTCGTTTGAATAATGATAAGGTTCCTCACACTATTTCTTTTTAAGATACACAAAACATATCAATGGTGGCTAGTGAACAGTCCTAAGGTGAAGTACACGAGGTTGCCACTAGAGGGGTAGCTGTACTCACAAAGGAAACACAAACTGATGTGATAGGAACAATATCAATTGTAATGTGTGTCAAACAACAGTGTTGTGCCTCACTTGTAAGCTGCCTCTGTAATACTAGTCTATTTATTACAGGAAAGTAACATAATATACAGGTTTGTACTACACAGCTTTTTCCTGTATTTTTTTTACAGTACACAAAATATTTTANTGCAATCGTTACATATGTAACACAATAGACAGTCAGCACACAACACAAATAAAAAAGGCACACCATTAACAGTATAATCATATATGTACATTTTATAAGTAAACCACACATAAAACCCTGAACATGTCTGTGAGATTAACAATACTTACGACATGATTCAATATTTACCAATAACAAAAGGAGTGTACCCATTGTAGCAGTTAACAATAAACCAAAATAGAAGATGAACTAATTTTAATTAACAATATATTTTCTTTGCTGATCCTGATGTGACGGAGGTGGTGAGATACATTTTAATCATGTGAACAGTGGGGTCAATGTAGTACATGTTAAAAACACAAGGAATTATAAGAGCAAGTTGATCTATTTCATAATCTTCACCTTATAAACACACAAAGATGCCTGTATGGAACTGATGCAGAGGGTGAATCGAAAGAGGAGATATGGTTCATTTCAAATAATTTTGTAAAAAGGCGGCCCCTACTGTGCTACCTTATGTGAAGTTGAGACAGATCCCTAAAAAGTATGTGAAAAAAATCGTGGCTATTAAAAGTCATCTTTGTGGTACAGGACAATTTGATCCAGTCTCTACGTGCCATATTTTCGTTTTAAGGAAATGTATGTATCACTTTAAAATTGTTTAGTGACAGATTACGGAGAAATGAAGTTTATTTTCTGTGCGATTCTGACATGGCAGCCTTGGCAAATGTATTAAGTGTGGAAATTGGAACAGATTACAACCAAAGTTTTCAAATGAATCTAGCATTTTGAATGAGCACGTGAAACATAAATTTGGTACAAATCAGAGGTTTAGCAAACATGCTTATTTAACTGGATCACAATAAGTGTCAACTCTCAACATCTATAAGGTATAACATTTACAAGATATTAGTTAATATTGATGATTCTTATTCACTACACTTTTAAAAGGATTTGAAACCCATAACGATCACACGTTTTCTAGTTTTCTTAACAAGCTTCTTCTTTGCAAATTTAAACTTCAAAGAGACCACTTGGTTAATATGTAAAGGAAAAAAAAAATCTGATCAAGACAGAAAATACAAGAAAAATTAGTTTGGACACACACTGATACATATATACAACCATAGGAGTTGATAAAGGATGATACTGTGGGATTTAGGGGTGCATAGACACCAGAAGGGTCATTTGTACCAACTGATAAAGGAAGTTACTACAGTAATGTCTGCATAAATAAAAATGGGAAATGTTATAATTAATATCACATATAAAAGGACATAAAATATTTTTGTTGTTATTTTTCCGATAATTGTATTATAAAACTAAGTTGCACAATATTTTATTGTTTATAATTCTAGCACTTTTACCAAACTTCACCACCAGTGGGTAACATCAGTTATGTTCAACTTATTAAATAGCACCAACAAATTAAACAAGAAGTGATATACTTTCAGCATAGGCCACTTGTAAACTGATAGTTCATAAAAAATGACTCGTGATTATTCCAAAATAACAACCAATATGGTTTAATTACACATTACATTTAAATATTAGTGAGACTACGGATTATCATAGCCATGTCTTTCGTTGACAGAGTATAAGTTTAAGGAGTTTTCTTGTGAATAAGAAGCTGTAGTATGTTCCTGTTTTCCATAATTTTCACCTGCCTTCAGATCACTGGATGTTGTATGACTGGTAACCTTGTCTTCTGAATTCTGAGCAGCACTGTTCAAAGGTGCATCACCATTAGTATTAACTTCCATTTTCAAGTCCTTTAGGAGCTTAGAATGTTCACTGAATATTTCACCACTTTCAATTTGATTTAATACCTGACGTGCAAGAGCACGCTCTGTTTCTTCATGACTTGGATCCAGGGTAAACCACAATGCAAGGGCACATCTTCTTCCTCGTAGAACAGCTTTAACACCATGCAGATTTTCAGGTCCAGCAGAGAAACCAACTAAACGGCCACAAAGTGGTTTAACTACACTCTGAAAAGAAAAATATTGGTGCAAATCTAGTACATTTTTTTTTCAAAACCAGAATAATATGAGGGTTGTCTGAAAAGTACTCTCGTGCACTTTACTGTAAATGTGCACATTACTGGTTCATTCTAATTTTAGTCAGATAGTACATATGGTACAAAAGTAGTGTCATGACATTCGGTGAAGCTGTTTTGTGACATGTGCTACAAAATACAGCTGAAATGATATGGGCACTGTTATTGATTGTTTTAAATTTTTCAAAAATGAAAATCCAAAAATGATTCACTAAAATGACAGTGCTGTAAATACAGAAACGTACCACAGAACATTAAAAAATGTATGNCATATCATTTGTTAGAAATGACCAGGTTTATTGAGTGAGGGAGTAAAGTTGTTTCACCACAATGTGAAACCACACACTGCCAATGGGACAAAGATTAAATAATAGTAGCAAAAATTATGTTAGAAGAGCCTTTTGTGCAGACACCTCTCTCTGGTTATTTGTATACTCAATTGAATCTAACTTATGTAATTCACAGTGATTTGCAAGAAATGGGATTGTTTTCCATGTGAATGCATGACTTAGCTGACATACTAAATATTACTTTCTTAAGTTATTTTTCTCAAATTTGGGTTCTTCTCTAGAGTCAAAATCTCATATTATTACAAAGAACAAAACACACTGTGGCATAAAATAAATACTTGCATAGTAGATTAATATCAGTAACATGGTCTGAACCTGTTAAAACTTCCTACTACAGATTTCGCATCAAAGTCTTTCTTAGTGTAAAATCCTCCAGGATAAACAAAAACATGTCATTGGCATCCAGGTTTTCAAAGACAAAAGATAAACAGTAAGTCAGCTGCATGCATATTTTATATTTTAATTACAGATGACTGGCTCCTGCAAAGCCACAACATGTGCATACATTTTTATTTATTGTAATCTGTTGATGATGGGGTTGCAAAAATCCTCAAAGTTTGTGGGGACTTTTAAGGTTCTTTTATTGTGTTATATTTTAATGGGATGTAAGTATTTTGAATTTTTTAATACTAGCTCACAATGTATGAAACACTGCATATGTAAAGCATAAAGAAAACATGATTTTCAGAGCTCCAGTTCGGAGTATCATAAGAAAAGCTGGCTGTGGTTTATTTCACTAATTTTTACAGATACTTGGCAAAATCTTAACTAAATACCATAATATTCAGTATAAATGTGGGCCAACATTGAAATTTCAAAAAAGGAACCCCCATTCTGTTTACATTTTTGGATTCCTCTTAAATAAAAA